>JAULKO010065886.1:0-10459 GCA_032356045.1 Mediaster aequalis | reverse complement strand
AGCGACATCTGGGCACAACTCATCCAGCATCCCACATCCAGCATCCGACACACCCCAGCGCACACCACACACAAGCATCCAGCAGTCACACTCCACTGACCACGCACAGCCAGGATCCCCCAGAACGCATAAAGCCACCAGCATCATCCAGGCATCCTGAGGACGGACAGAGCGCACTGTCCGAAACGCCGAGTTCAACTCTCAACAGGTTCTCTTCAGAACCACACTTCTTCCCAGAAGAGATTATTTTTACATGGTGTTACCCGCAATTTCTCTACCTTATAATGATAACTTAAGTCAACATTTTTCTAAAAACAATATCTTGATTCCATAGAAAAGGACCATCTGTCGCAAGTTCCCGGGTGCTCAAGTATTTGCTAGCGGGAAGATAGCCAAACAACCAACTTTTCGGACTGGATTAGTTTCTTTATCTACTGCAATAAATACATGAAAGTACGCAATGTCATAGAGATAACTATGAGTTCACTGGCGACATTGTTTCAGTTTAGTCAGTGTAGGCAGCAAATCAGCCCTCGATATGTTTTGGAAAAGTAAATGGAATGACAACTTCGGAATGCTATCACTCGACGCGCTCTCGCCTCTGATTTCAACAAAGGTTGCCCGCCTAGCGCTGTTATTTATTTTGATTCGCTTGTAAGCATTTTGGTGCATCTGGTGGATGCATACATACAGACCGGTGAAAAGGGACAAAGGAAAATATGTGGGGTGTGATGATAAGCTAAGCCGAATGGTGATTTCAATCAGAACTGTTGGCTGCCGGAAGCGAGATATCGTTCATCATCATGTCGGAGATTGAATGAATCTACGCCAGCTGTTGCCCACAATCACCTGCAATCGTGGAATCTTTTCTGTGCCGCAGTTCAATGACTATTATTAACATTGTCTAGCAAATGAGGAAATTTCCTATAAAAATGCGACAGTTTTATCCAGATCAGTATTGCGGAATTGGTTTCTGGACACCGACTGCTTGTTGGGAATCATGGCGGGCCTATCACTGCTCACGTCTGTGCTTCTACTACTTGTTGCTTTCAGCGGCCATCTCTGCGAAGCTGACGACCCAGGTAAAAGACCAACCTATTCCTACATCTCATTCTTGAAAACAAACCACATAACGTCTGAATGTCACAGACAAAATTTAAAAATTAAAAATAATTAAAGGTACTGAAAAGCCTGTTCGAACTCGCCTAACGATTGCCGTACAATATGCGATGCATCCAGTGTTTTAGGTATTTGAATTAGGCTGACCGCTGACCAATGGAAATGCATTGGCGCAATGAATACCTGACATCCATTCGGGCAGACATTATAGCGTAGAAGTTTGATGGACATTGCAAGCGTGGTCTTTACTGAACAATTAAACTGTCCAAGAGGTAATGACACGGTAGCTAGGCTCAATTTCATGGAATCCTACGGCCTACGATTCTGCGCTAACTGAGCTAGCAAAGAAATTCAACCTCGTAACCTCGTAAAAGGATTGGCATAATGGAAACAGCCGCTTTTCTTTATTGTGTCACTCTGCCATATTGACATTTTTCCGCGGAGCACGCCCTCCTGTGGGTTTCTGATCCATGACGGAGGCGAATTGTCGCTATTCTACGGCATTCTTCGTAAAGGCGAATGATATGGAGAGAGATAGGAAATGAGGGTAAAAAAAGCTGGTTAGAAATGGCTGCTTGCTCTATTGTAAGCAAGTTAACACTCATCTGTGTATTAAAAGCTGCAGTGTCCAAACTTGCTGAGAATATGGTCATGGTATGATTGGTCAACCCTGACAATTCCTAATTGATTTGTTTTGTTTGTATTGAGCCTTGGGGCTGGCCCGGGGAGTCGATTTATGGATATACAAAATTAAAATCTGTCGGGGCTGACCCCTCCCCCTGCAAAAAAATCTAGATCCGCATGTATTCAATTTACCAGAGGGTTTTTGTTTAAAACAAATAAAAGTAACCAGTAATTATTAAATCTAAGGGTAAAATTGTAGGAAATGGTTGATTATTAAAAAAAACCCATCTATTTAGATGTTTTTCTCATGGTAATTTGTTTTAATTTTAAGTTGTTGGTTCTTTTTTTTTCTTTTTTTTTAACTCTTTTTTTTAACTTCTCGTTTAATTGATTTTTTGTTTATATATATTGATTTATTGATTTATTTACCTTCCCCAACCTTTGCAATCCTTCCCAGACCAATATGTGGTTAAAAAGTTCAATCTGGATAAAATCTTGAGCTCCGGCTTGTTCAAGGCACTGCTGCTTTATCGCATAATTCCAGGCAAGCTCTTTCATTATTACGTGACGGACACCCAGCGGCAATGTGTACCGTACGCAGTTGGTGTGGTGAATGTAGCAAAGGCCCCATACCATTGCAGAGATGGAGCAGGCGCGGTTCTACGGGGGGGTGGGGGGGGGGGGGTGGGGGGGCGGGGGGGGCTTTAGCCCCCCCAAAAAACTTTTGTCTAGCCCCCCAAACAAATGCCCCCCCCAAAAAAAAGCTGGAATATAGGTTGTTTTTCGACTTCCAAAGTGAAAGAGCAGTATCGAAAGTTAGGTGACGTCACGTGCGAAGGGTCTAGCCCCCCTAAAACATTTGCTCTAGAACCGCGCCTGAGATGGAGGTTACGTACATAGGCCTACATAGAGTAAATTCTAGAGCAAATTCTTGATCGAACTTGCTCGTAGGCTTGCCCCGAATTATGGCAAATGCGAATTGACATCTGGGTAACTCAGATTTGGATGCACAAGCACGATCAGAGCAAACTCGTTTAGCTGCATGTCACGTGTTTCAAACGTCTCCCTTTATCCATGCCAACTGTAGAATGTGAGAGTGGCTGGCTGATACGTGGGGATTACTGCTACAAGAAATTTGATGACAAAATCAACTGGTATGCCGCCAAGAATTTATGTGAGGAACAAGGGGGAGGTTTGGTCAGCATAACGAGTGAAGACGAGAACGCGTTTGTCTTCGGTAAGTGTATTTGGGTTAGGATTATCAAGAACCTGAGGGCGCTCTTTCAAAAACATGTACAACTGCAGCACTAAACATGTCGCACAGCCAACAATACAAATAATTTATCACATGCTTTTACATTTTGCATTTAGTGTTTTGTTTAATGTAACATAAAAATGGGGGGGGGGGTGATTCTATGGGCCATCCCCCCCGGCCAAAAAGTGGGGGGGGGGGCGGGATCTCCGCCCATGAAACTAAGTAAGGGGAGGGAATTGCACGAAGTCGTTCTAATCAACAGCTTGTCATAAACTTGAAATGAAATGTATTCTCGCTACAGTCTGGCTTGAGAGCGTTTCCTAGCTAAAAGCAGGTTCCTACTTCACACGAATTTGAGAGCTAAGTGAATTTGTTAGGGTAAATGTTACAATGAAGCAACCATTGTTGACGTCATGAAAATCGCTTCGCTTTTGCATCGCGGTTTTGTACTGTTCTAAGTACCGTTTAGCACGGAATCGACGAAATTTAAAATTTAATCATGTAGCACTGACAATGAAAAAAAGATTATTACAATAATGATGGTTGTGAGGACCGTTTCAGATTCAGAATACCCACTTGATGATGGTGTATAGTTGACTACAAACTTTGAAATCGATTTGGTTTCCAGACAAGTTGGGTGGTGGTTCAGAGTACTGGATCGGGCTAACGGATGCCGAGTACGAAGGTCACTTCCGGTGGAGCGACTTTGCCGAGGTAAGCGCCCGTATCTTGTAGGTATTTATTGGAAGGGATCTTTGTCCCATTCAATCGAGTATACTCGGGATTTCCAACCGCAGTTTACTGGGGATTTGACATTTTGTAACACTAGCGGGCGCTGTTTATTACACGTTTGATATAATAAGCCAAATTGGAATAACAGTGCGCCTGCGCAGAAATGAAAACAATTTGATAAACAAACTTTCACCAAGTACAAAGCGATAGGAGAGTACCAGTCAAACTCAGGTGAAAAACAATAATCTCCTTGTAACAGATCACAGTACTGGCTCTACGTTTACTGATCTGTAAAGTTTTTTGTTTTACTTTTAGGCAAATTACGTGAAAATTTTGAAATTCCAAACTTGGTTACCAGTTTCCCCATTGACTTGTGCACAAAATCGAGCCGCGTTTATCCAAAAGTGGCCCGTAATCGGCCTACTGCGCATGTGCAGTACAGTCGTATTTGTAATTCCGATTTGGCTTATTATCAATTATCATACATACACGTACATACCCACATTTACCCCTCTTTTTGACAATTCTACTTGAAAGTTTACGTTAAATTTGCCTTTCCGTCTTGGCTCCCGGCCTCTTTTTAAAATTTCCTCTTTTCCTGTACGCCCCCCCCCGGTCAAAAAGTGTGTGTGTGTGTGTGTGTGTGTGTGGGGGGGGGGGGGGGTATATCCCCCATCCTCACCCCCTGAATATACGGCCTTTAGACAGTCATGCATGTGTTCATATATTGTAAAATTCATTTTGAATTTACCATCCATACTTATGGCCGTTTCATGGTTCAGATCTTCGTAAAACCAAAGTATTATAGAAAACAAAATCAACCACACGTAAATGTAATTATGCCCTGTGGCTCAGAGGTGCCCGGAAATTCAATCGTGACCTTTATGCGCGAGATTTACACGGTCTATTGTCTGGGATTTTTTTTTTTTACCGATTTGAACCCATCGTAACGGTACAGCGAGGCTACGAGGATTGGTTCAACGGTGGCGCTAACTCTGAAGATATGGACTGCGTGAGATCTGAGGGTAGCCATCAAGCCTGGGTTGTGGAGGACTGCACGAAGACTGTATCTTACGTCTGCAAGAAACCAAGTCTAAAAGGTGAGTATCTGATGCAAGGAAGGCTGGACCTTTGAGTTGAGAGTTATGGGAGGCATGGTTTCTAATCTAGGATTAAAATATCTGCCTGACTGAAAACTGCCTGTCGACTCCAAACCAAATTCTGCAAACTGATAACCTGTTCGGCAATCTAAGCCTATGTAACCAAAATATCCACTATTTGGGGAGGAGATATTGAGACTTTAGTTTTAAATAATACATTTTTAAAAAGGGGTTGTAACTTTTCTTCTTGTCTAAAAGTGTTTTGCCTGTCCCTGGGACAGGTGGCTAGATAAAGACACTGCTAGGGGCAGGATTGCTTTACAATCTATAAACCCATTGAAACATTTCTAACAATAACAGTGTGTTTATAATATAGAAATCACTGACTACCCGGAGTACTGGAGAAAGCAAGCACACGAGACGCTAGAGAAGGCCCAGCAGGCCACGAAACTCAACACAAACGTGGCCCAAAATGTCATCATGTTCCTTGGCGATGGGATGAGCATCTCAACCGTGACGGCCACGCGAATTCTAAAGGGGCAGAACGCGGGCAAGACTGGGGAGGAGACGGTGCTGACTTACGAGGCCTTCCCGCACGTTGGTCTCTCCAAGGTGAGGAAGACAACTGAAGGGCCCGGCTAACCCCACATCCTTGATTATGGATGTTTGTTCAGCGAAATAATTGGGGAGGGATCAGCAGCAAATACAGTTAATAAACTTTTTCTGGGATTCCAGGATCAGGGACACACTTTCTCTTTTAATTAAAATAAATTGTGGTGAAAAAGGTCTATAAGGCGCATTGCCTACGCGCATTTACCATTATACACTGAACCATTCCAATAGTAGTATCAAGCAAATCCAGAACTCTGACTAGCCAGACTCAATTTAGAATGGCATTTAGCACTTTGAATACTTGTACGGCAGTATACAATTGTCGTCTGCAGTGATGTGGTCTATTATGTTTTGTAAACCCGAGGGGGCAAATGGCACCCGAGGCGAAGCCGAGGGTGCCATACGTCCCCGAGGGTGTACAAAACCCATGGACCACATCACAGCAGACAACAATTGTTTGGTTATACAATGGTATTAACTTGTTGACGAGATTGTAGAGATTTGAGAAGTAATTTGCAGTGTTATATTGACATTTCGTTGAGATGTCACGTCATCCGATTACGCCATCGCAACAAGCAGTTTCGGTCCAAGGATTTTTAACTCCGCTTCCATCTCAGCTTAAGAACTTACTAAAGTATAGTTTACACAAATGTATGCAAAACCCACGAGAAAGCGGGAAGAGAAACTGTACAAAAACAAACAACAAACAAATAAAACAAAATTCTGGGCACTTTACCAGAAGAGCTGGGAATCAGAGCAATCCTTAAACTTGTTTGCATAACAACAGACATACAACACGGATTTCCAAGTGCCTGACTCGGCCGGTACCGCCACGGCTTACCTGACGGGGGTCAAGACAAAAAAAGGCGTGATCGGACTTGACGCACGGGCTCTAGAAGGGGTCTGCAGCACCGCACAGGGGAGAGAGGTGTCCTCTATACTCAAGCTCGCCAAAGACGCAAGTAAGAGAACAAATTGATGGGCCTGGTTCTTTGGGCGGACGTGACTAGTTTCCCCTCCGATGTTTTTCCTGGAGGGATGGATGAATATGGATAGGCAATACGGTTTGGTTCCGGGGTGGGGGGTTCAGGGTACACTCTAAAACCAGATTGGTTGAAAATAACCAATGTTTTGGTAGATATGTGTCCAACCAATCTATTGGTTGGATTATCTACCATTATGGCTGTTTCAACCAATATATTGGTTGAAATAACCAATATATTGGTTGAAACAGCCACATATTGGTAGATAATCCAACCAATAGATTGGCTGGACACATATCTACCAATACATTGGTTATTTTCAACCAATCTCTTTTAAGAGTGTAGGGCTAAGAGGATTTTTGTGTGGGGGAGTGGTGCCGGGACGGGGAATGCCATTGCTATTCTGGCGGGTTCAATTCCCACCGGGCCTAACCTAGGTATGTTGGTGTCAAGTCGCACACCATATAGCAACGACAATCTCCCCAAACCAAGATTTCTTCCTCGGACGATAGACCGCTCAGAGCGATCTCAAGGCAACGGGTGAAGGTCCGTTTTGGAGGAAATATACCGCCGATTGTTACTAACTGTTTACTCTCTGCTCATACACATAATGCCTGAAAAGCAAGGACCGAAAAGTGTGTTCTTATATCTGTAAAAATGCAAAAATGAAAATTCGTATAGTTATAAAAACAGAACTTGTTTTGTGCTCATATTATCTTTAAAGGGCAAAAATGAAAAATGAACTTGTTGTAATCAGAATTTATGTTTCGCTGATGAGCATCAGAGCTGGTTTTATCATTAAAACTTAAGTTCTCTGACATTGTGATCTCATGTATGCGTCAAAACAAACTTACAAATTGACAGGTAAAATGTTAGTACATCGCGATCAGGAATTTGGGGTGATTGTTGATTCATTTTCAACGGAGTTATGGAAGGTACTTACCTACATTATGCCTACACGTTAATTTTACCCTACTTAATTTCCATTAAGTTCCCCAACAATTAATCTTGTGATAAAGAACGTAACACTACATCCTGTCAAATTTTGATTAATGAATATCCCATAAACTTGACAATGTTGTTTCCAGACATGGCCGTAGGGTTTGTAACGACAACTACTATAACTCACGCCTCACCTGCCGGACTGTACGCCCACGTACCAAACCGACGCTGGGAATACGACGTACAAGGATCGGAAGGATGCGATGACATCGCTAAACAGTTCGTCCACGGCGGAATTGACATAGATGTGAGTCTGTGTATCTCAGTTTGAACACACGGGCCTCAACTTGAACATCGTTCATTTTTCCAGTATGTGTGAAGTTCAAAGACCAAACACTTTTGACGGGAAAAGTTCACTCCAGGCTCTTGTTCATTTAAATTATGGGCTACATAGCAAGGTCATTTACAAATCTAAATCTGAGCAATTTCTAGAGAAAGCCTGTGTCATTATTCGGGCCACTCTTCCTGTCCCCTTTGACTGTGACACCACCTTTTGACATGCGGGTATGTGACCAGTAAACTCAAATTCTATCGAGGTTACAAGTTGTATTTACGCGAGAATACGGACAGCGGGTTGGAGTGACAGACCAAGGCTCTCGGCAGGACGGAGGAGGTCGGGGAAGGATTGACTTGCACTGGGTTCTGAGACTCTCTTATGAAGCTCAGATCTTCAACTTGCCTAGCCTTCCATTGTGTCCCTTCCATTGTGTGGACTCAGAGTCGCAACAGAAAGTCAGAAGGAATAATCAAACTGGCCAAAATGCCCGACGACGACGGACTTGGAAGCACATCCTTCCTTAGATCTTGAAAAATTGACATAAGGTCGGTCTATGAACCTCATACAAAGCTGATTGAAAAGGGTCACAATTTGACCCTTTTGTGATCCTCGCACTTGGAGTCGCCTCCCTCCATCCCCCAAATAAGTCCAGCTTTCTGACCCCTACTGATCCATGCAAAACTTTATCTTAATTAACTCATTTCCCATGGAGGTGGCTTTCGGAGGTGGCTGGGAAAATTTCAAACCCGAGCAGGATGGGGGAAAGCGGAGGGACGGGAAAGATTTGACCGTCGAGTGGAAGGACAAATATAGCGGGACCGGTAAAGTCGCCAGGTACATCGAGAGCAAGGAGGAATTGAATTCCCTGGACCTAGGAACTGACTATGTTCTCGGTAAGATTAATAAGATAATCGATAATCGACACCCGTGAAAACCTTTCCAAATCGGAAGCATGTTAGTACTGGCCATAAAGTTTAACCATGCCGGCGCTGTAATTGTCCTTAATCAACCTCAAATAGAAAACTAGAACCAGTTTGCTCCAAATCAAGAGACGAAGGTTGCATTATACGAAGGAATCAAGCAGTGTGTTCCACTGCCTAGGTTTTACCCTAACCTCTAAAAGATAAAGTGGTCAACTGCTTTACGGTCACGAAATGGATTTTAAAAACTTAAACCCGCACAGTGCATCTGTACATCCAATTTACCGTCACTTTCAACCTTTGTTTTAACATATTGAAAGTGGTTTTCGTACCACTTCTAGCAGTCCTTCATGCTAATGTAATTTACATATTCGTGAAACGGGAGTGATGTCATTCATAGCGAAAGCTTAAGTATCATAGGTGATTTGTGCATTAAAAGTTGCTAGATTTTTTTAATACTTTTCCTGGGGTCAGTTTTCTGATCTTATTAGTGCTTGGTAGCCTGTCAGTAAACAACAAATAATGTACAAACTGCTTCAATAAGTCAAATTTTGAGTTCTTTGTAGCGTAGTGTTTAGTGAGTATAATGAGTGCCTTGAGTGACATCAGAGCAACAGCGCCCCCTTGATGGAAGTTGTACGCGTTTTCAAACTAAGGAACAGGTCTTGGAACCAAGACTAGCTACATGGTGATCACTTAATTAAGTTTTCGATCACTACACTGGACGACATTTGTCTGGATTTCCGCCTAGTATCAAGGTCCACAGAATCATCACGATCGTAGTCACGTGACTGGACACTTTCTGCATTAATATTCTTCAGTGTGTTTTTCATGGAGAGAAGGGTCACACACTAGGCCTACATTTTTCGTGTTTTTCCACAGGTTTGTTCAACAAGACCCACATGGACTTTGTGGACTACGGCAAACACAATGAGCCGACACTGACAGAGATGATGGAAGCAGCGATCAAGATTCTCTCAAAGAATGGCCGGAGGTTCTTCCTTTTTGTCGAAGGTACACATGCCGTTGATGTTACCTGGCTCCATTGAAGGAAATGACAGTTTGAAAGTTTTCTTAATGTTATAATTCGTATAATCCCTGTTTCGAATATGTATTGCGCCACCCTGCGATTCTGACGCCCAATGTGTGTACCCATTTTCATCATAAATAAATAAATACCTCTGTATTTATTCTACTTTATTTCGAAGGTGGCAGGATTGATCATGGACACCACTTTAATATGGCCAGACTGGCCCTGACCGAGGCGCTACAACTTGAACAAGCGGTGACCAGAGCATTGCAACTGACCGACGAGAAAGACACGCTGACCGTTGTGACCTCTGACCACAGCCACACAATGACCATCACTGGTTACCCGCCACGAGGAAACCCAATTCTTGGTAATAGCACCATATCCCGTCCCCTGACTGCCGGGGCGCTAAAGAGAGAGATGGGACAACCGATTCATTAGTTTTCTTGTTTCAAAGTACCACGCCCAAAACATGCAGTTATTTTGTGTCCATTTCCGTGTGTGCTTACTTGGTCTAGTCTATATTATGACCATTTATAAGTGTTGTTTTTCTGTCCCATTTATCTCTGTATTCTGCCCATATCCCCAGTGCACAGAACTGTTTATATAAAAAATGAAAATCGCTATTTATTTGCGGCTCAGTAAGTACAATTAACGAGAACCAGTGATGTCAGATCCAATGACGAAATTTTTGAGTGTATTTTTGTCTAGGCAAAACTTGTGTGTAGCAAATTCACACAAACGTGTGTTGACCTCCGATCGCGGACGTCCTTTTGTTCCCTCTATTGTTTGTACTTTAACTTTT
>JAULKO010065666.1:0-10463 GCA_032356045.1 Mediaster aequalis | reverse complement strand
CTAAAATTGTTATGAATAAAAAGACCACCAAAATGAAACTAAAATTCTTGACGAAAAGGACTACTTGACCCCTTGAAGTTGAGGTTAGACGTACTTCAAGTCACTGAATAACGGTCTATTCAAGTAAAATCATGGCTTGTCCATGTATAACTATAGGTCTGTTCAAAAAAAAAATTAAGTTACATGAAACACCTGTACAAAAGAAGATAAAAGCATATGTTTGTTTTAGTTTCTGAAAATAATATAGCGTTGTCTGTCCGTCGGGCTGTCCGACCATGATACACCGAGGACGCGGGGACCGTAAGCGTTATATTTTTTTGGCTGGAAACGTTCATTGGTTTGATTTCTCCTTGATTGCAACATGGTTGTTTTATTTTGATTAAAATATTGGGGAAGAGGATGAGGCACAAATCCAAAAAGGCTTTGAGGCAGCATCTTAGTTCTTAATTCAGCGTCATGCCGAGCTCTCGATCCATCCATGATCCTTCGACCAATGATGTTTCCGCAACTTCGACCATGTGTGCCATTTCTAGATAGTTTAAAAGCGATTTCGGTTTACAAAGTACAGACGAATTTCACATTAGCATCGAAACCGAGGCTCGGAATGCTAAGCCATTGTTAAGACGCTGGAGACCTTTCTTTTTTAATCCTCGCAACAAAGGGGAGCACATGTTTGTTAATCCTCGCAACAAAAGGGAGCACATCCACCCTCGGTTTGGATGCTAATTTGAAATTCCTCTATAGTTTTGAGCTTTTACAGACTGTATTGTCTGCGACTTAAAATTTACTTATTTTTCTATCAATTTATTATTTTACATTTCTACGAAATTAGATCATAAGAACGAGAGATTTTCTGAGTTTTAGTTGACCTTATACCCCTTGACGCAAACATCAACGACAAAAAAAACAACGGTAACCTTGTGACAGCGCCCTCCATAGTTCAATGTGTGGTGAAAGGGGGTTTGAAAATGAAGGGCTGTTTGAAGTTGAATGGTCGCTATTTCAATAGAGAATGGACTTTGGAATATCATTTGGGCTTGTTAGATACATTGGTTTGCTAGATAACTAGCCCACACCCACCCTGTTTAAACAATCGAAGCAAGATGTCAGTCTTCAGTCTGCGGGCCAAACCGTGGTATTGTAAACAACAGAGGGCGGTGTGTCTAATTATTGCAAACCTATATCATGTAAGAGACATCTCTCTGTATAAAAAAATGTGTTCTTTGCCGTACATATTCAAGAAAGCGTAATCCCAAATATTCTTAAGACTTGAATTATCAAAGCCATGCAGTTTGATAAACAACTCAAACTTATTTTTGTTAATTTAGCAAACCTCAATATCACAAATTTGTTTGTTCTCTCTTCATTCAATTGAGGCTTTCGCCAATTTTCAGTTGACCGGCGAGAATAACTTGATGATTTTTGCAAATATAGTTCACTGACATCTTCACGGTTCTAGTCATGCATCCCTTGGCCTTTTGCACACCTCTGTGTCAACTTAGACACACTTCATCAATTTCAGCTGGCTTATGACAAAGTGCCCAGCTCATCATGTCTTGGTGTGTTAACCTGCAGCAACCGCCACCGATGCGTTACGCATACTAATAATGATGTCATAATTATAAATAAATAACGTCGTTGCGCTGGTCGGGAGCAAATTGACGCTCTCGGAGAGCTGGTGTGCTTGTTCTCACCGACTGTAATAAAAATGGCGCTGCCTTTGCTGATTTCACTTTGCAGTACAGCTGCGGAAAGCGTGAATAAGTAGTTTGGGCCAGCCTTTCGACCAATCACTTGATACAACGCGGACACTAAAGTAATCAGTGACGCGCCATCTGATTGGATCGGCCGGATCGGCAGTCAGTGACGTCATGTATTGCCATTGTAAATACAAGCATAATACAGTAAGCTACTGTTTGCAAAAAAATTATTGCTTCATAATTGTATGTGCATGCTTCATTCCGACCTACACATGTTTCACCATTTTTGGACAATTCTCGTGCATTCTTGCAAGCAACAGGTTCACTAGCACATAGTTAATGATAGTTTCTTGTTTCGGATACCACGCCCTCTCCGCCCCTCACATCTCCATCATTTCTCGGTTAAATTACAAAAATCTGACACTTACCAAAATAAGGGAAACTTGTGACTTCAAGACTTGTCTGGGCTCGTCCTAAAAGATAAAGGAAAATCTGGTGACTTGACTGCTCGTAAATTCTAAGTATAGGAGAACCGGACGTAGGCCTAAGTTAAAAAAGACCTGCGTTGAGAGAGTCCCGTTATTTGCCAAAACATTGTCCATGTGCAATGATGCGCAGGTTTGGTCTAACTTTACGGCGTCTGGATTCAGATAAATAGGTTAACAGGAAACATTGATCTTGATATATAAGTTAATAATCGTTGCAAAATGTGTAAAAATAGCATGACCGGTTGGCAACGACCGATTTGTTTGCTGCCACCACGAGTCGAAAAAGTTCCACCATTCCAACATTTTCGTGCAAAGCCTACAACAAACGAATATTAATAGTCTGGGTCTGGCCCACTTTTTCAGAGACGTTTGTGCTGTCTAACAACCTTATCTGACAAATAGATTTCTGCTCAGTTCCATCATAATGCAAGAATTTGGCTGGAAAACATTACCGTGCTCTCCATGACATGTACACTCTATCATGGCGTCTTTACGGAGGGCGACAACCATGAATTCAAAAGCTACGTAGTTTAGAAGCAACGAAAAGTTTAAACTGATTTTTAATTAGCACTGATTAGAGTCATCTCCAATTCATTTCAAGTTAAACCCAGTTTTTTTTACTTCTCGTGGTTTTTTTTTCAAATTCCGAGGAAGAATGAAAATAAATCTTTAATGGGGTTATTACCAGATCAATGATGGCGTTTAACTCCAAGCCGAACTTGACGATGGTGGGCTTAGTGTGGTCCTTGGAAGGCCGGGCATGCTCGGGGTAGACCGAGTCGTTCAACAGGTTCTTCATGAGGGCGACTTGCGCTGCCACACCGGAACTCTGCGGCGATTCGGGACAGTGTCTGTTTCTATGTGAGGAGCCTGGTTTTGGGGAAGAAAACGGGACAGATGGAGAAATATAGGTGGATTTCATTTGATCATCATTAATTCCCCTCATTGTGTCTGCGTTTATTTCAGGACATGAGCATATGTGTCTCGACTGCGAACTGTTATCACTGCAGGTCTATACTGGCCAAGAACACACTGAAGGAAGACATGGATTGCATTATCAATTTACAATGCCGAGGAAAGCCCCAGACTGCTAAATGCCGGTCTAGGTATAAGGGACTGACGACCCCATACACATAGTGACTTTGATGGGTTTCGAACTGGGATCACAAGAGATAAATCAAATGCTTCACCGAGCTGATATTCCGGCCACCCATTTATATAGGTACGTAGGTCTGTACGGGAAGATGAAAGGCAGAATTTCGTTTGCTGTAGCTGTGATAATTTGACGGCGAGGAGGACATTGACCATGATGCATTTAAATTATAGGCAAAGGAAGAAAGATTCGAATAGCACTTCAGGGACGAATCCAGGAATTTTTGCGGGGGTGTCATCAGGCCGATTTTGTTTTTACCCGTAAAATCCAAAAAAGAAAAAAAAAGGTCGTCCATCGCGGTCTGAGACTTGTTACGCGTTTAACAGCGAAAAATGGTACTGAGCGAAGGTGGGGTCGATCCCAAAAACCCCCTCTGGATCCGCCCCTCCCCTTTCGCATGACTTAAAGATGTCACTATTGAAAGTGGTGACCAAAACAGAATATGAATAAGGGGGTCGGGCGCGTATTTTGTATGAGCACATTAGCCTGTACTTTGTAAGAACCTTCATCAGACAAATATAAGGAAATAAAAGAAATCACGCATTGCATCGATATTTTCGTTGTAAAGATACACCTACCTGAGTGAAAACACCCTAGCATGACCACTAGGACGAGGTATACCGTCCATCGACGCATTTTGTCCCGTCAGAAGTTGGCAAGCCCACGGTGATGGAGTTGGCGGTCTGAAGACTGGAGTTTAACGGTCCACGACGACAACTGAAATAATAATCGAAGACGATTGATGCTGAAGAAATAATGAAAAGCGTTTCAAAGGAGAAGGTTGAACCGCTTCGTCGGTAGAGTCCGTTGAGCAAATAGTTCCAAATTGGTACGTTTTGAATTCAGCGGTTTTTCCCAGCCAAATGGCCATCTATCGCTGTCATCCAACAGCAACTGTAGTCCTCGTGAGTCACCAACAAGCAATGATTGATGTTTCACCGTAGAAAAGTATATATTTGAGAACAATTTTGTGCTGGTATTTAGTCAGTTTCTATAAGATGTGGATGCTGTACGCTTTCAAAATACTTGACTAAAAAGGCGGAACACACGGTACGTTTGTTTATCGCACAGATCCGGTAATAACCGAATTGCACCGACGGCAGCTTGTTTTAATGTTCCTCAAAGTCAGATACATGGACACAAGAACTTGGTCATGGTTCTGATCAGTACAAAACAAGGCAGTGCGATACTATCCACATCGTAGCATTGAAAGTTAATGAAACGAGGGTGGGGAAGAGGCAGCGAAGATGGGCTAAATATCCACGAGGCTGTCAGCTTGGACTTCTCACGCCAAATGACAGTTCGATCAAGCAGACGGGCTGCTTGGTTTACTATACTCTCTCGGCGACCACCTGGGGGAAATGGTGGAAGTGACAACCGCTTGTGTTCATCTCTCGTCCTGTCCTCCAGGCCCCGTCCCCAGGTCCCACCGAGTCATTAAATCGCCTTCTCCTTCCCTTTCGGCTCAGCCATGCGGAGCTACCGTGTGCCGCTCCCTCCATCCATTTTTAATGTGTGGCTTTCTGTGTCCCCGGGCTGTGAATGTCACGTCTGTGGCGCGCGCAGGCGGTGGGACGCTATAGCCGGCATTTTCTTCTGTGATGACATTCATATCGAACTGATAGCAACATGTATATCACTTTCCCCATCAATGTGCGTTCATTGTGACCTTTACATATATTTAACATGATAGTCAACACTCCTGTAACTATATAAGGGCCATCCCTATCCCGGTTCATATAAATGCGCTTCAACAAAACATTCACACTTTGAACGACACACACATTTCGGTTTTTGAGATTCACTATCGTTATACCAAATAATTATAACAGAATGCTACCATGTGCCTAATCCCAAGTCTGATATGATATCAATGAATATGATGGACCACCATATCAAAATTAGATTGAAAGCTTTCAAACATTAGGGCACTTGATTATTTTCCTCTTGGTTTCAGCTCTGCGTGTGACCTATCGAACAACCCAGCTCATGTGGGGAAGACTTGCATTTTGCCTGAAGATCAAACTTCAGTCGCGCGTATTATGGACAGTCCCCGCTCAGTGAAGGCCAGAAGCTCGCTGTGCGAGCCAGCAAGGTGTCACTACCCGTTTCTTGATTTATCCAAGAAACATCCCCCCAAATCCCTAGAGGATGTAAGTGGGAGGCAGGGCCAAGGAGATGATGAGCAAAGGAGATAAAGTAGTCTGCATCCCCAAGGACTTATGAATCATTCATGGCTTCATCCTCACGAATCCATCTCGCTGCGCCGGTAAGCTATAAGACACGTCTTAATGATGCGTACCGAGCAAGGTGACCGACTGTCCGGGCCGGTTTCTCCTTGGCCCGTCGGGCTGATGAGGAAGAATCACCTGAGGGGGTGGGGGGTGTTCGCCTCCTGAGACCTTAAGAGGGAAGCCTGATTATGATGGAGAACACATTGCGTAAACACAGAGAGTGTGGTCCGTGATGTACACAACCCATTTGGCATTCGCCGGCACATTCCCTGTCTCTGGAGGGACGGAATTGCGGTGTCAACACAGTTTGCTTGTTGTCAAGTAAGATGAATTGCGATCTTTGTCATGGTGATATTATCACCATGACAAAGATCGCAATTCATCTTAGGCTTCGGGAAGGGGCTTAACGGAGAATGGAACAGAGAAAGAGTTTCTTCGGGGTCAGTGGACAGATCTTAGGGATGAAAGTCACGGGGTTATCCTCATTATGCAACTAGTTCATTTCAAGGTAGCAGTATCAATCTTAAATCGAGAGGGCATTCTATGTTACATCTGAAGAGGGCATACGTATGATTTTAAAGATAACCACTCGTGTTGTCTTTGAGTATACTTGCATCCGCTTCTCTGACACGATTTATGTAAATAAGGGCATTGAACAGTCACCGGGAGTTTTACGGCTGAACTCTGGAAACATTGGAATATAATACATGTACCTCATTGTTTAACTCCTGAGGGGCGGTGATTCTGAAGGGACTAAGAAGTTCTCGATATTGGTTGTACCTGCTCCAAGCCCGGCCCAGAGAGAGCCGTGTGTGAAGGCACTTGCCCCTCCCGTAAAAATGCGCCGTGACTCAAAGATGTGGTGTCACAAATTGACTCAGCCTTAGCAATTAAGCGCGCATCAGGGTGGCATCAAGGTGGTTTTTTATTTTATTTGTCAACTGACAGCTGACCTCTCAAGAACTTGTGACCGTGAGTAATCACGGGAGACGGGTATTATTGAGATGACATCTCAATCTTAATTTTGCGCGTTTCATCATGCATCTGTGCATGGTCACTTTATCCTGCACAAGTTTAGCGTGACTACACATAATTAGGAAACTTTTTAGATGCCACCCTCTTGCTAACAAAAGTTATCAGGCTTGCAGGAATGATAAACAAACTTGATGGGCGGATTCTTCTGGGAAGTTGACTCAAAAATAATTACCTATATGCAAATGAAACCCGTCTGAAGTTTACTTAAGTGGACGCTTCTGGAAACCGCGCGTGCATGCATAGTAACCTTTGTAATTTCATAAATAATTTATCGATTGTTTTGAACAATTTCCAAAAAAACCTATTTGCAGTTCAATTAGTAGCCGGTCTTGCATGAAAGTCGCCACCATCTGCTTGCTTGGCAGACGACACCATTCGACGACTGTTGCGTGGTGTCGTTTCGGACCATCCGACGGCTGTTGCCCTCGGCGAGGTATTGATAGACTGAAATGAAGCAAACCTGCAAGTGAGTGTCACCTCGGACTTCCGACATACATTATTGGCAGAAAGGGGATCGCGGCCTCAGCTCCGTGATCGAGATATTATTTTTTTGGCAATGAATTTCTCTTTTAAGTATTAAACGGTCAACGGCAAAAAATAATATTGAATGTTACCCTGCAGATATTGTCAGGCAAACAAAAGTGACAGATCCCATTTTGTTAATCCAAAAAGGCCGCCAGGTTCATCTTCCAACATTTGCAGAGGCTTTATTTTCTCAAGAGTGTTATGTTTTGGGACCACAACTTTGGAATCCACGGCGAGCGAAAGCAGTTTGAGACGCTGGACATTTCATCAATATATCAAAAGTGTGACCTTTGTAACTTGTGTACCTTTTCAGCGTCACGTTTTCCTGATTTTAGATCACAACTTTGTTCTCGAGATAATCTGTCTCTTGTTGATATGAGTTTTCATTTTCATTGCATAATGACATCTCCTTTTACCAATTGCATATGTTTTTCTGTTTCTGTTCAGCTATCTGGGAACTGTTTAGTTTTGACAAGCCTATGGCTTGATTATTAATTAATTAATCATGTCTTTCTTTATCTCTTTTGAAAAAAAATAATTTCTAGGATTTGTATGTAATTATTTTGTCCATGCCAAACTAATTTACTCAATTTGTTTGCATTTGAAATGAAACAGATGTATACTATGAATTGAAGCCAAAGCAAGTCTACCGAGTGGGCCGCCACTAAAATTGAAAAGCGCCCTCTGTCGAGTCAACGAGTATGAACTGGAAACGCACACATGTTATTATGCCCACCCGGCCCATAACCTTTATATTTGAAAGGTTCAGAAGTTTAATCTGCAAGAAGAATAATGAATGAAAACATGAAATATATGAAAAGACACACTGTTGACATTAATTCTTTTCAGAATTTGTATTTGTTCTCTTGTCTCTGAGCTACGGTTTTGGTCAGACTCTCCCCCCCCCACTTCTAGCCCAATGTGCCCACTATATCCCACCCCGCCAATATCTCAATTGAACATTATATTTCAAAGGAAAAAAAAGAAGATATTACAAGCATACCGCGTGGGCATGCGTGAACCAAAACGGTTACGTCATTGAGCTCGACCAATCAGCACGCTAACCATAATGCTAGTTGATTGGACATGGACTCATTGTGCTAACCACGGTGTAAGAAAATGCCTTCGTCGTACACTACATGTTGTAAAAAAATGCAAGGATAAAAAAGTATATCTTAATTTTTAGAAATCAATTTAAAGGCCGTGCTCTATTTGAGTTTCACTTTCAACTACATTCTTTTTCTTTTCAATTGCTATAACAAAGTTATTCACTTCTTATGACACATCGAACGAAAAAAAAATCCGCCTGCGTTTAGTTATCGAATTATTACTTAAGAAATTTCGAACCACAGCGAAGCTACCCAGAACAAGCCACTCATTTTGTGGAGGGCTGTTGTTGCACACTCATATTATGGGCGGAGGGGGGGGGGGGGATTTTCTGTTGAAGTGAAAACAAAAATCAGTTTGTTGAATTGAGCAAGAATGATACCATCAACCCCCCCCCCCCCCCCCCCCCCACCCACCCTGCCTGGTAGGATCTAAATATAGAAGTGAGGGGATATGTCTCCTTTTGGGGGTTAACATTACACTAAAATTATGTTTTACTTTGCTTTACGAGGGCCAGGGAGCGGAGGGGGGATAAGAACAAGCTAAAAAAGAAATAGGGACTGTGGTGGGTTTTCTTAAAGGTTGTTGGGGTGCCACCTTACCCGAACCATGGAGGAATAAGAACACACCTTCTTCAAGATCCCTTTATCTTGATAGATGCACCCGGTGCAATTTTATTTGTAACCCGCCCAATTCAAAATGTTACCGCTTGCGTGACATCGTACAGTACGAGAATAGCACATACATGTACATACATAATGTCCGTCCTCACAATTAGGCCAATCAAACTGTCTCTCGGCTCAATCCAAAGTAACTCTATGGCTCAAAAGTCCGATAAATTACCGCATCATGAATAATTCATAGTTCAGACTATCAATTCGTTTCCCGCCAGTCTTTCGTCATTACTTTTCACGCATGATTTGATAATACTTTCCCGGTAACTTGCTTGTTCGTGCTCAACTTGTGGAACATTAAAAAAATTCAGATTATCAGAAGCCTAAAATAAAAACCAAGAGAAATATGATTTGATTTATGGAAAGGTTATAAGCGATATGTTTGTCTGGCCCTAAACAGCAGTGGGAATTAAGATATTTCATACTACACGCTGATGACGTGCTTTGAGTAGACGATCTAGGTCGAAACTTCTGTTCTGTGGACATTTCCTAAATGTCGGTCTTTTCTGCGATGTGAAGACACTAAAATGATAACCTGCACTGCAGTAAGGCAACATAGTACATGCATATCGCGTCGTTCGTGGATTTTCTGGTTCAGAATTGATGTATTTTAGGGTGAATTTATCGCAAGTCAAGACCGAGTCAACGAGCCGACTACTGATCGCCCACGAAGTTTTCTTGAAGGAGGTCGGCCGTGCGTGACGGCGGAGAACCACAACAAGGACTCGCTTCATACTCAACTAGCTCCCCGGACCGTACCGTGGGACAGTGAGTGGTCGCTGAATCACACAAAAGGTTGGCTTTGGTGGTACTAAAACTTCATTCTTTGGCTCACTGATTGTTGCTGCCACAAGGATTTTAACTGAACAGGTAAGACAAGTTTGAAGCGTGAACAAAGTTCAGCCATGGGGGATGTTCTACATTATGTACATCAGTTTGAATTTTGTTTTCTTAGAAGATTTATTTTCGGTACTTGTCTTGTTTTGGTTCATACCAATCAATGGAGCTCAAAAAATGATGTTCATATAAATTATAAAATGTTGCCTTCACCTTTGTTTTTGGAAACACAAAGTTTAAATTCCATGGCATTCGAATTAAAATTCTGTGTTAGTTTTAATAATTTGTAAGTTAATTTTGATTCTGTAATTGTAAATTATATAATTAAAATGGCTTTAATCACTCAGTAATGTAATGTTGTCAGTACTAGTTACAAAATGGGGGGGGGGGTTGGGTGGGTGGGTGGGTTGGAGGAATGTTTCGGAGAGGGCGCTTTGTAGAGAGGAATTATGATAGACGTTTTGGGGTATCTCATGCTCTGCATGCATCCAGTGTCATGTAATCCCTAAGAACAGAATGCGCAGTACCCCACTGCCACTTTCTTAACCACATACGTACAACATGACAATCTTTGTCAGGATCAGTCATTGCAAACATGTTGAACACTTAAATTTTTGTCTGAAAATGCTCACAACTCTGCCCAGAATCTGAAACAATTGGTGGCAGGATACTGCAGTATTTCCTATTCCCTGGTAATTTCCGCACTGGAC
>JAULKO010065555.1:0-10464 GCA_032356045.1 Mediaster aequalis | reverse complement strand
CCCCCCCCCCCCCCCCCCCCCCCCCCCCCTAAAAAGCCACCACATCACGGGGCAATGAATCTGGCATTTGTCTAGGCTCCAAACAAACCGACGAGATCGTAAATATTGGAGCTCCAAGACTAACAGTGAGGTTCAGACTCACTCCTATGTAACTGCTTTTCCTCAACATTTCGACAGCCTTTTTCAGTTCAAACAACCCCCTGTCCATCCTTGTGCCATGCTCCATCAAGTTTTGATCACAATGGTTGCTCTCGCACCTTGTAATTTTTCTCCTCCCTCTCTCGGCTCGTTACACAACTTTAAGTGCCCGCATTTATGTCTGCTGCGTAAGATAAACACCCCGCACTCCCTGAAAACTTTGACAATCCGGGCCTCTCCGGTAACGGCGGACGGGCGGGATGAGAAAGGAGCGCCTATATTTAGGGGGGAGAGGCTCTATGACTGTTTGGGAAGGGATTCAACTGCAGGCATCCAGTAATGTCCACACACTTCCGAGTGGATTTGCAGTCCGAGTGAGTTGTAAACATCATCAGGGTCTGGCTGCCACCTGACCTTTCGGGTGACAGATGAGATTGCACAACAGTTAGTCATTAATGCAAGGCAAACGCTGAAGTATGGCAGGTGGGCAGGAGAGTTGGGGGAGGAGGGTGGTGTTACTACCTTCGCTACTAGTCTTAAGCCGTGTTCCCATTGGACTTTTTGTTGGTCAATCTACCGCTGCTTTCCTGTAGAGTAACAAAATTAAGTCCAATGAGAACCGACGGAGAACTAACGTCCCTGTTAAGTTACCGCGGCCGCAATGTAAAACTAACAGGTCGACAGGGGACCCTGTACACTTCTGCCCAGCCACGGTTAAGTTTACAGGGACACCGGTTACTGCATAGATTAAAGGAAATACACACTGGCCACACACACCCAATTTAACAGTCTGTCCATGTAAACAAAAGCCCAAATGGGAACAGCTGTAAGATTACGCAAAGGAATGTTGACAGTGAGTGCTGGTAACTTACCATGAGGAAAAGTCCAATGGGAACACGGCCATTAAGAGGTAATTACATTTGACATGAGGCATTTTGATAAAAAAAAAAAACAAGTGGTATTTTCCCCTTTCTAGTAGTCAATAAATAATAAATATTGTTTCTGAAATAATAAATATTGTTTCCGGAATAATAAATATTGTTTCCGGAATAATAAATATTGTTTCTGAAGTTACACAGTGCGATTGCTTTTGAACTTAGAAAGTTTGAACTTGGGAAACTTTTGAACAAAGCACTACACCGGTGTTGCAGAATTGCTTACTGTTTCAAAAACAGTGACCCCCAAACCGATGGAAATTTCAAACAGGATGGAAAAATGTGACCTGTCACCACGAAACCCGCACAAAGTCGCAACCATACATTTCCCATAAACATCATGTGAAGTAATTTGTGTGTGGGATCGTCGACTTTTAAATTATGTACCTTTGTAATCTTTAACTAGTCATCTAGCATTTCCCCAAAAATTAATACAATCGGATCACAATAAACATGTTTTTTAATCCTTTTCCAAACGAAAAAGACTGCTTTTCTCCGTTTGACTTGTTATTGATTGGGGGTTTATTCTCCTCCAAGGGAATTACAGGGAAGGGCTACCCATGAGTTATATATCATTCAAAAGCCGATGAAGTGTAGAATTTGAAAATATCAAAAAATGAAAATCGACTTATGCAACTTTGTCCGGGTTTCGTGGTGACAGGTCACAAATAGTCGGAAATAGTTGGACTCCTTACTTGATTTTGTTTTATTTTATGGATATCGCCCACCGCAAGTCCAAAGGGCCACTCAAGGTGCGGGCTACGCAAGTCAAGAGAAGACAAAACTCATAATGATAGGAGATATCTGTTCACATTTCGTTTGAATTGTGAAAGATTATAGGTGGAAGGGAAACATGTTACAGGTAAGAAGTTCCAAAGAGAGGCAGTACGAGGGAAAAAAACATAAAGAATATCCCACAGTACTGGCCTTCGGAACAGTGACAGTTTGACGAGACAGCCAGGCGAGTAGAGTGCCTGAAAAAATTGGGCAGGGGGAACTAGTGATGAAAGGCCAATGGAACGCCTTCCATGGTAATATGTGGAACATCAATTGTTGACATCAATTGCCGTCACTAGTATTTTGGTCAATATTTTCAAACGTTAATCGGAATGCCTCTTTGTGCTTTACAACACCACATAATTGCAATTTGTCCCTCACAGCTCCGACGGTTTGCCCGGAAGCCTCATATCCTCACAAAATCTCCCTGGATTTTGAGGTCAGCGTGCACACATAAGAACTTAATCTACACATTAATTAAACCAATTAAAATACAGTTCAATCCTATTAAGGTTACTGAAAAGTAAAGGTTAATGTCCAAAAAAAGCAAGAGAGAAAAACACATGCCAAAATATTAAGAAGTAAGTAATTTCTACATTTGGTTGTGAGAGTACAAAACAACCGTTTACAAGTCCCTCTTGTTTTCTTCTGGGTCCAAAGTCCGGCAAATACCCCGTCACTGGCTAAATAAAGAAAGTGATTTAAGCAAGGAAAATGAGACTATAAAGCGAGACTTCACAAGGGTTTTAGGTGTGCGGGGGAGGGTGTTAAAGAGGGAATGATCCTCGGCCTCTGAGACTCAAGCGTCTAATTTCAACATCAGTGGCAAGATGCCCCCGTCTCCCTCTGTGGTCAATGTGGTCGTGTCCCCACCCCTTTTCCACTTTGACATTCATGTACCCGGGCAAAGCCTGTGAACTATAATTAAAGAACAGTGTCTATTTGTCAGATTTATGTTTTGGTTTCAAAGGCAGTGAGGCTGCCTTTCTTTCTCGAGTCACTTGGGAGAAACACTTTCTGACACATATTCTGAGCAAATTGCCTGCTGAAAGCAAAAGCCATCATCAAAAAGATTCTTAGTGATGAAACACGGATACAAATACCAGCTTATCATAAAGAAATAGTCAAAATCAAATCATATTGCAGATTGTCTAGAACAGATGACCAACACAAACTACATACACTAGGGCTCAAAATACCCAAAGGACCGAGTCCAGTTAGATGACAGTCTTGGGGATACCATGGCCTAACTAGTCTGGCAGTTTGGAAACTTTTCTTTTAAAATAATCTTCCAACTGATTCTTAAATGTCACACTTTGACTTACTTATTAAAGTCTGGCTTGTTTAATCAACTTGAACAAATATTAAACCAAGTTGGGCCCCTGCGGTGAAACAATTTCATGCCTGGATGATTTTTATAAAATGTTCACCGGTCCAGTGAAATTATTTAGGTGGGGTGAATTTATTGTGCTATAAAGCCCGACAGTCTGGTGGATATTGCCTGGTCTAGTCCTGTACACCCACCCACGGCTCACTTGTTAGGCCACACATATGCCCGCAAAGGCCTGGGCAGGCAGCAGATACTGAGCGGCAGTGGGACACAGGGGGCAGAAAGGTTAAGTAAGGGGCGTGAGTAAGGTGGCACTAAGATCCAGTTGGCAATCATTAGTGTTAAACTGGAGGACATGATGGCCGGTGCCATTTTCATTGATGTACCGTGTTGACATTAGCTAGTGCCCGTACAGCACCATAGTCACGAAGTATACACTTGGCTGCAACTGTTTTAACAGTCTGCATCAAAACCTGCCATGCACACTTGCACAGCCGATCTTGGTAGCTAGTGCAAGACGGTAAAAAAAGAAAGATGCTGTGACATTTGCACAGCAAAAGCATCAATCGTTACTACAGCTTTTGCGCACACTGTAAACAAACTGGCACAGTGATTAGGGGGGCTCTATGAAGTCCAATATAGACCATGTAAGTCTCGCCCATAAAGGTCACGATTGAATTTCCGGGCACCTCCGAGCCGCCGGGCATAAGACTTTTTACGTGTGGTTGATTTTGTTTTCTGTAACACTTTGTTTTTACGAAGATCTGATGAACCATGAAACAGACGTAAGATGATAAAATCAAAATGAATTTAACAATATATGAAAACATGCATGACTGTCTAAATTACTGAAGAAAAAGGACACAAATTGTTTTGGACCTGAGCGTCAGGTTGCAACGTGATTGGCTCATTAGCGGAATGAAAAAGCCCAGCCCCAAAAATCCCTGTACTGCATCCTCTGGCGCTGACGTGAATGTACGTACATACATGCAACGACCGCCTTGTACTGCATACGGTCTAAGCTTTAGAAAGATTGGCGCGTGAACCAGAACAATGGCGAATGACGTACATATGACGTATCTTGACTTTTTCACTCTCCTTTTCCCTAATTTGATATATATCGTTCACATTTTGTAATGAAAATGAAAAATAATAGTTTTGTTAAAGCTTTTATCTACATTTCAGTCAAAAGAACAGCGTCAAAACAAACTATTTCAAGAAAACTACTCGCTTTACACGTTGAAGCTCCTATTTGAGGTTCCCAGAAGTTCAGTTTCTCGTAAATTCGCGTACGTTCTCGGGGTCAACTTACACGCTCTATTCGAGGTGAAGCCCGCTGGAGAAAGAACGCTGTGTGAGAAATTGCCCCAGACATGTCGGCCTCGCGGCATCCCCAAAACTAAAGAAATTCAACAAATTTACCAAATAAAAAAGACAGAAACCAGCCATTTCTGGTTGGTTTCGACCTCAAAATCTATTCAGTTCTTTAATGAAATGGTGCATGCTATTTAGTTCGTTTCTGATTTTTTTTTTCTTCAAAAATGTGTCGTTGAAAGATTTGTGTCTTGATAAAATAAACAACTGCGTTAAATTTGTGAACAAGGGATGGGGTGATGCAGGCGCGGAGACGACAAGAAATAGAGGCCTTGTATTTGGCTTTTTTCAATGTTGGTGCCACGGTACTGCAACCGTATACAGTTTCATTCGCAGAATTCTCTCCTGCCATTAGAATCACGGGGTTGCCGCTTTTAAGAGATTGCGAGTCACTCCGGTGGGATAAAAAGCTACGGTGATGGCTGGAATCACTCATCAGTAATTGCACATTTCTATATCTCGAGTTATTCACTTAGACTCGCTACATACATACATGTACGGGTCTCCCATCAGGTCTGGACCCACGGTGACATACATGTACATGCGCATGTACGCTCAAAGGAAATTAATTCTTTGAAAAATATTACAACTTCTAGTAGCTCAGCGTGTACTGCATGTGTTTTTTCACGTGGACAAGATTAGCAGGAGACAGACTCAGGTTTCAGTTAATTACAGGCTTTGTGCACATTGTCGCCACATGCATAAATCCCCCACCCCCTTCTTTTTGGCAGGGGGGGGGGGGATGGCCCATAGAATCATCCCCCCAGAATTTCATGTACCATGAACAAAACTTTGGGTTATTTTGAAAAACAAAATGCAAAAACATTAATCATGCGATAAATCATCAGTATTCTTCCCTCTGCGGCCATATCCACAGCTGCATATGTACATGTACATACTTTTTTGAACAGCGCCCTACTTTCTGATAATCCTACCCCCCCCCCCCTCCCAGGCTACCGCACCTAGCGATTACAATGCAAAGATTATGGTATGGTTGGGGGCACTCTGCATCATATTCCATCATGCCATCACACTGGGCTGGGAGTGCGTGACTGGCACACATGCTGCAGTTTTGTGCTCATTCAGCAGGCCGCACGAGTTAGGCCGGCTTCAAAGGTCAAATCTCTGCCGGTGTCTCATTCAAATGAGTCCAAAATATTTCAATTAGACACGGCAGAAATTCGACGCCACTGCCGGATTTGTTGCGAAAGTTCGACAGGCTGTGACGATCGTCCGGCAGAAGACCGGCATGGCTGCAAACGTTGAATATCTGCCGTGTCTAATTCAATTCACTGTGGCCTGACACCGAATTGTACCCGTTGGAGACGAATCTGTATCTTTCTCGCTAACCGAATGTTTTTGGGCACCTTAAAATGTCTCTTTTCTTGGTCGGCAGTGGCGGAGATTTGTGTCCAAAAATGGGGGGGATGATCAAGAATTTTCCCCAAAAAAATCACAACCTGAAAGTGAACCCCCCCAAAATGTTTGCCCTGGAAGATGGGGGGGGGGGGGAGGGGGTGTAGGAATTGCAAGAACTTGAGGGCGCTCTTCACAAAAGGTAATACCATATGTACATATACGCACCATGGTACTTGGCAAATCTGGGGGGTGATTCTATGGGCCATTCCCCCTGGCCAAAAAGTGGGGGATACATGTATATCCCCCCCACCCGGGATCTCCGCCCATGCTGGTCGGCCATCTTGAGTTAGTGGATTACATTCGACACAAATTCGACGTTTGAAGCACCTGCCGCATTTCTGTCACTCTTCTGTCGAACGTAAATCAATTGAATTAGACACGGCAGAAATATGGCATTTGAAGCGGGCCTTACACTACATGGCATGCAAAAATCAGTTTGTGCACGCTGCAAGTGCCAGCACTTCTAAGACACTTGTTGCTAGGGGCTACATGTAGGAAGCATCCTCAACATTAAATGCACGGAGTGGACAGAATTTACTAATAAAACTCGACGAAATGAGGTCAAATTCTTATTCTGGAATGAACTTTTGAGCACTAAGATGTTAACTCTAGCGGGATGAGATGCTCTTCACATTTGTTGATTCTGATAATAACACACCTTTGAATCAGTGTCCATAAATTTGCCATTTTCAACCTGGTCAGTGACTGTGCTACAATACAAACTTGCACCTATTTTGAAGGCGCAATGATAACTTTACTTAGGCTGTGTCCGGCCATTGCGTCTTCGGCCACGGCTACGGCTGTGTCTGAATTATCAGTTGCTTCATCCATCATGGCACAAAAATCTAGCAAGCATAAAAGCTGACTTGACAATGGCTGATCAAAATGGCTAGGCAGACAAATTAAACTTGTTAATCTTCTTTGCTCATTCTCAAAAGTGATTTAATTACCTTGTCAGTTTCCATGCGGCTAATTATTTGATAAATATATTAAATGATACAAAATTGTATCCTCATTGAGTGATCCCCACACTGCTGCCAACAGGTTCAAATGGGGCATGAACGCTGGCTACACGGCATTACAGGTTTATGACTTCCGACTAGCGCCCCCTGAACAAAGGTACTGACAAACTTGAAGATTGCCAACATAGGGCTAGACAGTCCTATTGAGAGAGAGCCGGTGCGGTGTTCCGGAGGTCGCAGGTTCAAATCCGGCTCCGGTCAATTCTCTCTATACATTGTCCAAATAGAAAAAACTTGATACAGACAGAATAAAAAGAATTGCTCTGTAAAATCCCTTAGCCACATCCTTTCAACAAATCAGGCTCTGGGGAAACCACATGCACATATAGTTTGGAATTACAAAACATTGTAGTCTCGCTTTTTCATTTTTACACTTTTGAAAAACCTGCTGACGACCCAAGATGCTAAAAAAAACCTGCTATGATCTGTGCCCTAACACTATGAACATCTAACAAAAGAAATAGGGCGCACAAACAATGAAAGTCCATTGTTACTTGGCGCTGAATCCATTGTTACTTGTTCACAGTGTAATCATTACACTTTACAAGCTTCCTTAGAGGATGTGGATTGCTGAGAGAAATCTGCCTCATTTTGTAGTTTTATGTAAATAGGGTATATACAATAAAAAACAGGCTATTATTTCTGCCATGAAATAATAAAAAGGTTACTTTTCAGAGCTGTTTTTATCAAGTTTTATCTAGTGGGCTGGTGCCATTTGTCGAAAAGTTGTCGATGGGGGCACCAAACAAATATGAAGTCATGTTACGGCTTCCCTTTTGTACCTTAATCCCTAGCGTGTGCGAAACATTCTATATTCAAATTGGAGGATTGAGGACTGTTAGGGTTAGCACGAGGTGCAAAAGGGAAGCCGTAACATGACATCATTTTTGTTTGCTGCCCCCATCGACGACTTTTAGACAAATAGCACCAGTGCGCTAGATGAGACTTGATAAACAGTGATGAAAACAGCTCTCAAAAGTAATGTTTTTATTATTTCAAGGCAGAAATAATTGCCTGTTTTCATTGTATATACCCTAATCCGGACAAAACTACAAAATGACGCAAATTTCTCTCAGCATTCCACATCCTCTTTTAATACATTTTTTTTTACACTTCTTATAAAAACTAGTAGTAACCCAAGTTGAAAACGTGAGTAACTGAGCAGAGTGAACCTACCAATGGTAATAGTAGGAGGCACCGGTCTCTTGTTTTTCTTCCTGCGGAAGCTCATGGCGTGAGTACCGGCAGTAATGTCGCTCGAGTCCCGGCCCATACAGCTCAACAGGTCAGGCATTTAGCAGCGCGTGCAGTTCATTAATTACCATTAATCTCTCAAGCCGACGGTGCTACAATACCAGTATTGCCATCCAGCTGTCCTTGCCCCGTTCGCTTTTCCCGCCGCACAGTTATTCTGCGTGTAGACTCGATCAATTTCAGTTAGCTGTGCACTACCGACTGCTCTGTACACACCACCACGGTGCACATCTCGGGTTGGTGGGTTGGCCGCCGGAGACAATTCTTATTCTGTCGCATGGGCTTTGGCAATGCAGAGTCACATACAGGAAGCTATGTGCGGGTTTGGCATTTGGAACTCCGCAACCAGCTCTAGAATGTCCATGCAAAGGCATATCACTCCGAGACATTTGGCACACCACTTTTGCCGCAAAGAATATGCAGGCGTTCTTCTCTCTTCATTGAAGCGGCTCGCTCCGAACGATTATGGATCCAGGTTACATAAATGCAAGCAGAGAAAATTCACGCACATGTGGCGTTTGCCCTCTTTGGCTCATGCATAAATGCATGCCGGCAGGTTAGCACTCCACTTCAATTAAATAAAGGCAAGTTCCACTGAGGTCAAGATTCTGGAGAGAAAATATGAATTTGTGATGCATTTGCCTCGACAGAATCCTTCCCTCAACGGCAATCACAAAATTCTAGAAAGTCGTAGACAGAGCGGCCGATCACGAGGCGGCCGATACTGAGTGCAGAGAAATATGCCCCGAGCTGCGTACACAAGCAGCTGGTGATTTAATCCATTTGCCGATCAGCTGTGTTCAGATAAGCAGTTTGCCAGCTGACGAGGCCGCATCGATACAAAACACCTATTAACTCGGTGTGCTACATGGGTGCGTAAACGTCGGCGTGACAAAACTGAACCCGAGAGCAAGGCGCCGATGACGGATCAGCCCGGGCCAGCCTCATCATTGTCATGCATCATCCCGGCAGCAAGTTAAGACACCCAGCTCCATCTGGGCCAGCTCCAATTATGCGCGGGGTATACTTGCGGGGCCGGTGACGATGATGGCATCGACGATGTCGGGTGCAGCCTTCGCATGTACAGCAGCCTCATCAGAGAGTATCCAAACAATCAGGCAGGTGCAGAGGCGTTATGCTTCCTACGACCTTGGACGAGTGACACGCCGAAGGAAACGGAGGGTAGTTCTAGACGGCAAGGTGAAGCTCGCTTACCGTGCCATGCAACTTGTCAAAAAGAGGCTGCCCGCCCCCTTTACCAGTTTACCAACTGACCCCTCCCCTAATGTCCATATCAATGTGTGCATCAAAACAGATCCGGCGTAGCTGTGAGACCAACGTCCCACAACGCTTTAGTCACCGGAGACGACACTGCACACTTGATCACAAACCAAGTGATAATAAAGCCAAGTCAAGTTGGCGAGCCGACGGAAACGATAATGACGCCGGGGCCAATCCGAGATAAATTATTCATCATTTCCTGCGCTGCCTCCACTGGCCCCCAGTCGCCTTGCCGGTAAAAGTGACCCCTTGCTCAAACACGGCTCTCTCCTCCACAGTACCAACATCCCCGTGTGCATTTTCTCCTCGACTGTGCCTCACAATGTCCACACTGTAGCTTCATGTAATGAGGATTTGGGGGGGATGGGATTTCGTCATTGGAAATCCCGGGGGGAGAGCGTTTGGAAGATGCACATGAGAGGAGAACTTGCCGTTCCCTCAACGGCAAAAAGGGCGGGGCTATAATCTCAACTCCGGGACAATACCTCAAAAGAGCACATCACTGATGAGCTCAAGCTGCATGGGCATGCACTGGTCACCTGCCCTACTTAGGCAGCAGGCTAAATGTCAAAAGACAACTAATTCGATGGATGCGGCGGAACCATCTCGCTGGTGCCAGTGTAATACTAAACCCAGTCAGACTGGGGTGAGGGGGCTGGGGAGGTTTAGCGAGGTATTCTCTGCCATATGGCACGAGGAGCATGTATTAGCATGCTGCAAATGCCGTTCACGCACGGGACCTGTAAACATTTGTCAAACTCGAACTCTGATATTTGACTTTTTTTTTCTCTTTTTAATTAGCAAAAACTGTCGGAGGAGAAAGACACTGACATGAGAAATTCCATTCATCAATATTCCGGCCCCGTCATTTTCGGAGGGAGTCAGGGAATGTGTCGTGTTATTCATGGGCTTACGGCAATCTGTCATTCTCGTG
>JAULKO010065444.1:0-10465 GCA_032356045.1 Mediaster aequalis | reverse complement strand
ACAATAGTCTAGAGAGTGTATAGGTATGGGAGACTAAGGGGGGAGTCCCTCGGTCTCATATCGTGCTGGCTATAACATGATCAGGGTGTAATTTTAAAGAGGAGATTCAACCCTAACACTACAGAGGGTTTCTTCATTTGATTCACATGTGCCCTACTTCTGTTACAATTAGCAATAATATCTCGGTTTCGGTTTTTTTATCCACCCTGTATATATTTCTCTTTAAGAGGCAGTTCTCAGGGAAGCAAGGGGCACCTCGGATACTAAGGTGCCAAAAAAATCCCTTTTAAAGTTTCGTACATACTTTTTGCTTATATATTTTAATAGTTTTTGATAAGCTCCTTTACTTTTGAACTTGTTTCTTTTGTCTTTTTGTAATAATGTGTTCAATGGTCTCACTATGTGTTACAGGTATTTATGCATATAACTTGAATAGTTTTTATTGAAAGGATTTGTTTTTCAATGTGGTATCTTCGTCCCTCGTATGTGCTGTGTAGATCTACTGGTCTCCTATTCCCGGTCCCCTATTCGCCCGTACCCACCGTCCTGTCCAAGGGCGCTGGTCGGAACACTAGTAATAGCTTTGAGCTCTCACTGCACTGGATATAATGTTTGTAACCTATGACCCGGAGTCGTCACTTCCGCTAGCGCGCGGAATGCATAATCATAACGGCGATTCATCAGCGAAGCTGGAACGTGTACACAGCTACTGAGCTGAGCTGCACAATCGGGCTGCCTGCAAAGGGCATGGGGAGTTACCCACAGTGCATTGCGTTTCCTTCACACATTTGTGTGAAGCTGGATTAGCGTTCACCAGCGCCCTGGATAGGGGGTGGGTACGGGCGAAGGTCCCCTACCGCGAAAGATTGAGGCTTATTTTTTGAAACGCGGGGTGTACTTTTAATTTAAACATTAGAATAATTTCGAAAACCTGTTTTAAATCTGATTTCTTATACCTATTTGCAACAACGTGTACAATGGTGTCATTGCATGTTACATGCATTTCTGCTTATATTTTTAATGGTTCTTATTTTAACAAATCTTACAATTTAGCCTTGTGCCCACGTGAAAGGAGTAGAAATGAAATTAATAGAAATGATGAAGGAACACTCGAACAGTTGGTCACGTCACACGGGACAAGTTTAGATGTGGCTCCCCTCCCCCCTTAACCTGATGATATTTCTCCCTACTCCGACGTCCGCATTACGAACGAATATCTTAATAGTATAACGCCACAAGCCAGGACCCCGCGACCGCAGGTTCAACGACAGTTTTTAGGGCATCCCTGCACCTTTTCAGTTTCCCAGCAAAGAATCTATGAAAGTATGAGTCATGCGCATGACCCAGATCTCTTTAGGGCTACAAAACATAAACTGCGGTTTAGGGTTTGATAGACGAGTTAATGGCTAATATAAATGCAACCTTGCCATTCAGTTAATGCCTCTCCACATGAAAGTTGCTGAATGAAATGCAGTTATTTTCTATATAAAAGACCGTATATTGTGCATTATCTTTTCTCTCAGGCGCTATCGGGGGGGGGGGGGGGGTTGGCCACGAGAATTGGCCCAATTTAGCCGGGGGAGTAGAAATCTATGTCAACAAAATCGGATTATCACAGAACAGAACAGAACAGAACAAAATAAATTCAAAATCATTCGTGAATTAGATTCTTGAAATCTAACACCCCCCCCCCCCAAAAAAAATAGATTCTCGGTCGAGAACATGGAGAGAAATAGTCAATGTATTCTTCCAGTCGGGGAAAAAATCATGGCCTTGTCAGTTGTCGAAGTAAACATCCCCCCACCAAGGGGAAGAAAACAGTAAAAGGCGCCATTATACATGTACAGGGCTTTTACGGAGTTGCTATTACAGCCAAGCTGATGAGTGTCGGTGGCGGAATTGGGAAGGACCATCCCCGCCCGACGACCGGGCGGCTTGCTTACCCCCCCCCCCGGAATTCCCGGTAGCCCCTCCCCAAAAGCCAGTTACTAAAAAGGGGGACGGTCTAATACCTCATGCTTTTCCCGTGCTTCCAATTTGGAGTTATTCTCTTAAAAGGGAAAGTTGGGTTCAGAAACTAAACAAAAGTTGCTTTTAGACACGGTGCGCGTTTCAAAAGTTCCTGTAACAAAAAAGACACCGAGGATCCAAAAAATACCTTCAGGTCAACCTGATTATAGATGATGCGATCGAAATTACATCGGCATGAAATTGAAAAAAAGTATATATTTTATACGCGAGGTTTTCAGAAGCTAGAATGGCCCAAGGCGTATTTCGAAGAGAACGTGGAGGAATGCAGGAAACGCGAGATCTCATGTTGTCGGGCATGAACCTGAGGTCACAAGGAAGAAACCCTTTGGAGCTAAAAGGTCAGGTTCAAAAAGTACATCTATTAAACGGTTCCCGAATGGCATCATAGGTCTACCACTTGTACAAAACATTTTGGTTGTTTGGTTCTTATGTTATTCTTTAAAAATATTCAGCCCTAAAAACGTCTTTTTGAATTCGTTATGAATTCTCTAAAAATAGTATAACTTACCGCTAGCTAATCTGCACAGCGAGAAACCAAATACAGAAACTATATAAGCCGTACTTGCATAAGATATAACATTATTTCCAGTACGATAACGATGTCGTTTGTTCGATCTTTGACCACTTACTGACTATTTTTGACTAGTCTTTTGTTAAGAGATAATCTGGAGCTGCGATAAATTTGTAAATATACATTTTGTATTATTAGTTTACAGCTGGTAGCTTCTTTGTATGTACAGATATCGAACTATTTTTGGTCGTCCAATTTGGGTATTGCAAACACTACAGATTGGCTCTCATCCAGAGTTCAAGAGCTCAAACCGGCAAACTTGCGAAATCAAAACTACAAGGGGTACTATGGTGGTTTTAAGTTTTTCTTTTTGCGCAAAAGACGCCTATTTAAGGAAAATAATTGAAAATCGAAATTTACTTTTCATTGAAAAAAGGGGGAAAAAGAGAAGAAATTTTTAATTTACAATTAAGATTTTTTAAATGATTTTTTAAAAATGATTTTTTAATAATTTGTGAGATGAAAGGACTTAGGGAGTAAGTAACCAAAATAGACTTTTTAAATCCATCTACATCCCGTTGCATGGCAACAGGCCATTTTGTATTTTGGCCATTTTCGACCAATTTTGGGTACAAAATTGCTTGTTGGCCATTTTGTAAAAGGTTACAGAGCAAAAATGTAAAACAATGTCACAAAACCAAATTATATCGTTGTGAAGTATCATCCTTGCCCTTACTAGAAAAAAAATGGAATCCATTTTAGAAACCTCCCTTACGTTTTTTTAGACGTTTCAATATAACTTTCACAACGGGCAGACAGATGGATTCTCCATTCCAAGTTCACTGTCAAATCCGATATGACCGAGATAGCAAACCTAAATATAGAAAATGCTCACACCCCTTTTCCTTAAACAGGATTTGTGCAGGATTGCAACACCCTGCCTTCCCAGAAAAAGGAGAAAAAACACTGGAAACTGACAATGAACCACAAACCCACATCCCGCACTATCACATCGAATCTCAGTCAATTTTTAAAAATCGAAAATAGGGGTGGGTGGGTGGGTGGGCAAAAAAACAATTGGGGAAAAATAAATAAAAAATCGAAATTTAAAAAATTGAACAAAAATTGAATGGCCCCTTTAAACATGAATTGAAAGATGCCAGACTAAGCATTACATGTGTCAGACTGTCGATATCAGTTTGTGGTTACACGAAGGATATACAGCAATTTCCACACTGAACCAGAAAGTTCTCAAAATTTCATTCAACAAGTCTGCTCTGCGGCCGACTGTGCTCAGGGTCTACGGTCGTCTCTTGACGACGACCGTGGATATAGTCAAAATGCCGAGAAGAACTTTTGTTCCTTGTGTGGGGACCGCTTCATCTCCTTTGACATTATTACACGGTGTGACCGCAAACCGATGCCGTATTTATTGAAAGAATATGCAAGGAACCACAAAATATTGATGAATACTAGAAATTGGTTCGTCGTGCCCTACAACTTAGCCCCCCCCCCCCCCCCCCCGCTGATGTTGATAAGTGTGAGCAGGACTGTCTTTTCCTATAACGAATTACAAATGTCCATTTGTAAATCAAATTTAAGCTGTCCTTTCATTGTGCAGTTCATATTTTTAAAGTAGGTTTTTGTACGGAAGTAAATTATTGTATAACGGGGGTAGCAGTGTTTCGTTGTTTGTCGATTTGGTTTGAATGCTCAGCTTGTAGGAAAAATTTGTTTCACTTACTCCTTTTCTTGTATTCATCTGTGGTAGATTTGAGTGGGAACTAGAGATCGGGTCAGACAAGTGATGGGAGATGATTTAGTCGACGAGTGTTGCGTTGATTTCAGTATCCGTGTAGATTGTGGACATGTTTTACTCAAAAGATGAACACGTGGATTCAACGAGACTTGACATGATGTAACACGTGCTGACCAACTGATCAGCAACACCATTCATCCGTCCATCTACAACAAACCGTGTAAACGGATTACAGAATGAAGACAAGGAACAACAGGCGGCGAACCAGACTATAGACAAATCTATGATAAAAGACAGCGGGGTCGCATGGTGCTATACAGAATCAAGAGGGATTACACGAGTAACACGACCGGATATGCAACTTTACTCAAGACCGCAAATCTGCTGTCATTTGAAGGGCACACAACAGAGCGTTTCAGCTCCGAGAGTGAAATTCGTATGAGATTATGCCTAAAGAGTCTGGTGGAATAACTACTTGACAGGTGGCAAACAATTTTCAATACTTTCGGGAATCAGGATATACAGGAGCACAAAATGTATACATTTTGGCTTAACTATATAAGATGAACATTTCAAATGAGAACATTTCACGGTTTTCATGAAAATCTCATGACTATCATGGCGGTAGGGAAACATAGTTCAGTGCATCATGCGCGATTACGGAAGCCATCAAGGACATCGCAAACATAAATATCTATTTATGACTGAAATGTGAGAATTGGATGATAATTGAGCATTAACTGTTTTTGATGTCCACTTTATTCGATTTCATAAATTGTGCCTCGTGGAACCATTTTTGTCCTTGTACTTTATTTAATAAAACCCAGCTCTGGTCTAAAAACAACGTGAAAATCTGCTTCAAACTCAGTGCCAACTGGAATGAACCGAAATATATGAATGATAAAAGTTTCGATCCTAGAACAATCTTTTTCACAGGCTTTTGATCAGAATCTTTCTTTCAGCGTTTGAGAAAGATTCTACTAGGATCGAAACGACAGGCCTTCGGAACTAGCATTGACAGGAAAAGATTAAAATTAACACAGAATCAATTTAGGTTAAACGCCTTTAAACAGATCTATGCATTTCATTCGTCACGTTCTGAATACACTGTATATTGCAATAAATCGAATTACAAATTCATGTTCAGTCGGATTCAGAACGTTGCTTCCTGGTGATTACAAATTCATGTTCAGTCGGATCGTGTTCTTTGCTCTATGGTCGGATTCAGAACGTTGCTTCCTGGTGATAAGAGTCATCATTTGAAGCCTATACCTCTAGATGACCCCCGGGACACTATGCATGATCCCCCACCACCACCCAAAAAATTCCTCGAAAAAGATCGGCGCGAAGTTGATCATTTACTTCCCCTAATTAAATGCACTTCCTACTCCACGTGTATCACGCCAGGTTTTGCAGAATCTAAACCACTTTTTGATACGGCTAGACGTCAGGCATCCAGACCTCGAGTCTCTCATGAAGGACATTGTCAGGCATGTTCTGACTGAAAGAGCTATACATGTATTTCAATTACATCTGGATTTTGTTGATGGCATCACAATGATTATCGTCATTAACACTCGTGGTAACACAGGGGCGGATGTTCTTCTTCTTTTTGTCCCTTTTTTTTTGGGGGGGGGGTCGATCCCCACCCCCTCTGGCTCCGCCCCTGCAACATCACCACAAAGACGATCAACCGTAGATTAACCCACACAGTTAACTCACGCTGACTCATTTTGACAACAAATCATCACACACGTACACCTAAAACAATTCATTCTCACTTAGTGTAAAAAGACAATTTTGAAGCATTTAAAACAATGTTTCATCTAAAAATGATACAAAACAAGTTTGTTTGTTCTAAACCCACCTGACAAGACACTGAATGTCGTGATGAAGCCAAGATTCAACCAACAAGTTCATCTCAATCTCAAAAGTTCCTTGTTCTTGAGTAAGCGATCCCTGCATGTACACTACGACACTTTCGATAGGGACAAATCATGAACAGATGACCTCGGAAACCTGCGCTGAAACAATGTGCGTTCATGCACTATGCACATAACAGTGAAATTTCGTGGTACAGGCAATAAAATCCAGTAAGTCAAGGATGGCGAGAACCCGTCGGTGTATTCAAGACATCATCCAAGCAAAAATCTTGCAAGCGATCGTCTGTACGTGTTTTCTTGACGGATCAAGATGTCATGTCTAAGTAGGAACGAAGTCAACAATCTCGGCAGGTTGCTGCTCGGGCAATGAGAAGATATGACTTGTTTGCACGATACCGGAAGTGTTCCGGCCTTCTACGAAAACAAGAGGTATGTGCTTGTGTGCTCGGTGTCGTCTGCAGGCGGCAGCGGTTTCTGGGAGAACACACCGTGGTGGTGTGAGTTCGCAGGGGTCGCGGTGCTGCGTGTAAAAGGTCCGTAGTTGCCGAAAGTATACAGTGCCCGAAGCGGATAAACCGGGACACAGGAGAGAGGCCACTGACACCATACCGCTGAGCCGTCTTAAAGGGATTATCTGGTCTAAGCTGTGTTGCAGGTACATAATCAGAAACAAATAAATGGATGCGCGGGTTGTATCATGGAGCAAGAAACGGTTGTACGTACGTGCATGACTTTATGAAACATATTGAATTGTACTGAACAAACTTGGGACAGTATGAAAAATTGTGGAGAGACCTTCAATTTGCCTGTACGACAAAGAACAAGCCATTGAATATTTCTTCTCGAAGGAGTCCAGATTTCGATATTTCGAAATGAGAGAGAAAGACAATTTGCAGATGATGCCGAGGAAGTATCCAATCATCAAGTAGGCTTAGATTGCAGACTGTTCAGTTATTATACTATGGTGTCCAGGGATGACTGATTTCTAAACGAATGTGTTTTTATTTTGTACATAAAGCATGAGGAGGGATTTTAAAGTAAGGGGGTATTCAGATATTATATACAAATCAACTTGTTTGTTTTGAAGCTCGTAACTCACCTGAAGGCATCGGTGAATGCGATGAATCGGCCTGCACAATCTATACATTCGACGAGGCAATTAATGCGGTACTTAAAGACGTACTGTCTGCGCTCTTTTCGAGTTTCTCCCCGATTAATTTTTTTAATAGCTATTTTCTAGCACAAAAAATGTATTCCCTTTTGAGACATCGAACGAAAAATCCGCCTACATTTAGTCATCTAATTATTGTCACAAATTTCGAATTATTTGTGGCACGACAATAATTCAGTTTCCACAGTGCGGATCTTGTTTTGCGGTGTGCGCGAAATCAACCCAGAAAATAGGCCTAAGCATTTTTAGGAGGATTACAGACTCCAAAAGAAGAAAAAATTCGCTAAAATAAGAAATACAATCATATAAATTATATTTTTCTTCATTTGGGATGTCGAAATCATTTTCTTTTAAGAAACTTAATTTTTATAGCCTTATTTGGAAATGTGTGCATTTTTGTGAGGTTTTTGAAACTTTTTGAGTGTTTGCAGACATTTCCGAAAACAGCAGAAATTCTCGAAAATACCATTTTCTGAGAAAAACCCCCATTAATTTTCAGGGGTTTTTTTTTGGGGGGGGTAGGGGGATAAGCGCCTAGTTTCTTTGTACATTTACCCCTCGCATTTTCTCGCTCTTCGGCAATCCAACTATCGGACTACTTTTTAAAAATAAAATAACAGGTTTGGATAATTGTTTTGTGGTTGTATTTAGCACATCCTATTCAAGTTTCTGTTTGCAGACACGATACAAATATAAAGTTATCTTCTAGATCAATATTAGTTGATCAAAATATAGAAGCTCAATCTAGTGGTGATGAGTCCTACTTCAGATATTAAGGCCGAATCAGTCTCCATATAGACGCGATTAAAGAGTTAGGCCAATATATCCCTTTGCCTGCGAGAGCAGTGAAGAGCTTTTTAATCACTTACAAGATACATTATGAAAATAGAACTTCATAGATCGAAGGTAAAGATAACGGGTTCCTTTTCAATACTTAGGCCTAAATATCACTTGATAATAATTCTCCCTCTTTTGGCATGAGAAAGATACACACAAATGAAAACACCCAATTTCAGCGAGTTTTGTACTTTACTGTTAGTTTCACGACCCCCAAAAAGTGAAGTTTGGCAGACATTGAAGCATGCACGAAGAGTCTTTTGCTCCCTTGGGCCAATTTCATAGAGCTGCTTAAGTAAAAAATTCTGCTCAGCACAGAAAAGATTTGCTTAGCAAACTATGGGTTACCAGCCAAAATGCCATGTGATGTGGATTGCTTTTGACTGGTTCTCGGCTAACTTTTGCTGAGCATGTAAGTTTGCTAAGCAATAGCAATGAATTGGGCCCAGAGCCTTGCACAAACTATTTACAGAAAACCATGATCTGGGTACGTACTGTGTGCAATTAAAACATGCAATTTTTAATCACAAACTGGCCTGGGAAAATATAAATAGATTGAGGCTGACCTTCGTAGCTATTTTTATACTTGCCTGAGACGCATAATAAATATGAAATTGATAGTGTATTGTTGTATGTGTTCTGTTGTTGCATGTTTACACAATCCTTTATTTAGCCCATTGGTAAACACATAACAAAAGCGCCATACTTGTATCTTCAGTCGGACGCTATTTATATTCAGGTTTTTTTTAATTGGCAGAACCTAGGCTTAAAATAATTTGCATGTAGCTGTTTTTGAAAGGGACACTGTCTTAAATGCGCCCAATTATGCTACAAAGAGCGTAAGCCCTAAAATTGTTATGATTGAAAAGATCGTCCAAAAGTATAGGCCTAGTACATGTATATAACAATGTATACCCCTCGAGAATGGGATGTTTTTTGGTCTTTTCGACACTGCTTGGCTAGAAGCCTTTTAACCGTCTGAATTGGACACCGGTACGCAGGATTTCTGGTTGTGGGAGAGAAGGTGCATGGTTAACAGTTACAGAACTGTAAAATATTTGTTAAAAATGACCCCGACCTTCTTTTTCGCCTGAAAATTTTCCTACTCTAAATGAAATAAAAACAAAACAAAACACACACAAAAGTTTCAAGATTTATTTTAAAGGGGGTGGGGGGGGGGGGGTGTCGCAGCCTTCGCACGCCCTCTCTCGGTACGGGTTAATGAGAAACGCCAATCCCTAGTTGGAAGTACTCCACGTAGCATCCCTATAAGCCAAATCGGAATTACAAATACGACTGTACTGCACATAGTTGGCCGATTACGGGCCACTTTTGGATAAACACGGCTCCATTTTGTGCACAAGTCAATGGGGAAACTGGTAACCAAATTTGAAATTTTCACGTAATCTGATCAAAAGTAAAACAAAAACTTTACAAATCAGTAAACGTATAGAGCCAGAACTGTGAACTGTTAAAAAGAGATGATTGTTGATTGAGGCAGAAGTTTTCACAATAAATTTGACTGGTACTCTCCTAGCACTTTGTACATGGTGAAAGTTTGTTTATCCATGTTTGTTTTCATTTCTGCGCAGGCGCACTGTAATTCCGATTTGGCTTGTTACACGGGGTGGGGGTGTGGGATCGAGGCATGTTCCTCGCTGTTTACGTCTTGTCCAGGTTTCGAATCCCGCCTAGGACCGTAGACTAGGATTTTGATTCACTGACCGATTTTTTCTGTCTCTTTCTTTGTACATTTCTTGGCACTGCCAAAAATGAATGAATGAAATGATAATCATCGAGTGCGGCCTCAGTTTGACACCATAATGGATTTGTCTAACTAAAACTGTGTATCCCCCCATATAGTCAGCAAGCAAAGAGCAATATCGCCCGTTTGTATGACGCCAAAATCGTTGGCTCAGTACTATAAGGTCCTTATTGGAAAAATTGGGCTAAAAGATCCCTTAAGTTGAAAAAAAAATGCTTGGAATATCAAATTGGGCAGGTAAAATGGTGGAATTTAAGCACATTATTGCTAGTAAAAAAATACAAAATAGTCTGGAAGTTGTATATTTCAATTAAATATTTCTTTCAAGCTCAGAGTATGCAGGCTTAAGAGTATTTGCCAGAAACTATGACCGCGTTTACACTGGATCCGGCAAAGGGGGATCGGATCCTGTGGTCGCAATAAACCACAGAGAAGCTAACCGCAAATAAACTGTGCCGCGTTTACACTCGATCCCGATCCCCCTTCGATCCCCCAATACAGCGGAAGG
>JAULKO010065338.1:0-10466 GCA_032356045.1 Mediaster aequalis | reverse complement strand
AAGAAGTAACTTACAACTAGAAGTGAGCCCTAGCAAAACTTGTAGGTAGCTTTTCAATGTGAAGAAGTGATCTTTCTGTCTGAATAAAGTTTTGAAAATCAGAGGAATGGAAAAGGCCTCAGTCGGAGTTTCTCGGTTCAGTTTGTCACAATTGTTTTCATCACAAAGAAAATCAAGAATTTGTACTGAAAATATCCTTCATTCCAGCTTTGATAAGAGGACGGTGGGTCTTAGATTCAATGCACTCAACGGCTCCGTAAATTCAACGGTGTTTCAAGGGTTTATTAGAATTGTGAAGAAAAGAGTGATCATTGGCTAATGAATGGGAACACATGGCCACCATATTTTAGAATGACAAATGAACTTAAATTTTGGGGATAATTATTATTGTCCAAATAGGCCTAACCACATTACAATAGCACCATGAAACCATTTTATTTATATCTTTCTGGTAATTAACCAAGCATTCCCCCCGTGGTCCGAAGTCCTTCTTTTGTTTTAGGTCAATTGTTTTGCCAAATTAAAGAAGAACCAGTACATCATGCTTATTAGTTGGTAATAAATTGAACGGCGCCCTCAGGGCCAATAAGAGCCTCAGCCACCCCTCCACCCCACACCACCCCACCCGCTTTTCAAATGATTTTTTTTCAGACGACAATTTTTGGGTTCAGTTTTTGGGTGTTTTTTTTTTCTTTCTTTCTTTTTTGCCGACGCACACAGGCAAAAGTTTCACTTTTCCCCAAAACGACCCCCTTCTTCAAAGGCTGGCTACGGGCCTGAACACGGTGCACAATCATAAAGCTGTTTGTGCATTGTTATGGTTGAATGGTGACATTACTGACCCTTATTAGCATCAGAAAGGTAGGCATATCCAGGGTTTTCAGTATTGCTGAACTTCAATGGCGTATGATTGCAGACAAAAATAAAATACAGAGAGAGGGAACTTGCCAGAGGCAGTCACACTGGATAATATACAGTACAATACAAAGTAACATGCAAAGAAATATATCCACTTGAACCTCATCAGCTTTGAACCCGTTCTTGTTACCGTACCCATACAGTCGGTATTAGAACATTGTATCAACAAAATGGATCTCCGGGTATCTTTGCATGGTTTTCTGCTGTGTGTGTGGTATTCAGGACTACCAATGTTTGTCACTACAGAACCGACAGTGTCTGCGTGGATCATAACACGGGTGTCCGATCGTAAGGAGGGCGGGCAGGTTCACATGAGGTGCGTCGCTACAAACCTCGAGCCAGATCACGTCGTGGAGTGGAGGACTGAGGATCCAGGAATGATCCTTAGATGGGGTAATAACACTAGAACAAGCGAACAACGGTTTATGTTTACTACGACTCAACCTGGTAACAGAGAAACTATTCAAGACTTCACTATCACTGATTTGCAGAGGGATGACACTGATGAATATGTGTGCAGTGTACTTAACCTAGCACAAGTATTCGGCACTGTTGCCACAGCCAGGGTATCGCTATCAGTGCTGTACTTCCCCAGTGAGTCCTTCCCTATATGCTCCCCTGATGGCCGCATTCCAGTATACACTGGAACAGAGTTGAATATAAGATGTTTTTCTGAGACCGGTAACTCAGCAGTCATGATGACAGTTTCTCAAACTTCTACCAGTAGGCCTATCAATACTAACCAGTACACGTGGATACAATCTACCGATAATGATACACTGTCGGCGTCAATAGATTTGACAGTGGATGTGGCTGATCATAATTTTACATTCGCGTGCACCATTTCTTCAACGTATTTTTCTGATATGGAACGTTCTTGTACTATCGGACCTATCAGTGTAACAGGTGTGGTAGAACCCACATCAACATCGGTAGAATCATCAACGATATCCACTACAGAATCAATGAGAGAACCCACAATAATACCAATGACACTTACAAAGACAGAACCCGCGACAGAAGTCAGGACAGACCCACCACCCTCTACACTTAATACACCTATCATTGCGAGTGTAGTCGCCAGCGGGGGCGTCATCCTCATTGCAGTGTTTTCCATTTTTGTCTTTCTTCACATCCGCAAGCAACGTCTCAAGAACAATCCAACTCCAACTCCAACTAAAACTCAAGTGTCTGCAAACATTGATTCCTACACCGAGCTAGAGCTGCCATCAGGCACCGGCAACAGAGAGTACATGGAGCTTGGGGCAAGAGAGACAGTTACCGGGAGAAGCAACCTTGACAAAACTGATCCCGCGACTCAAGACTCAGCTACCGAGCATCATGCCTACTACCAGGAAGTAGAAGACGATGAAAGGCCAGAGCATGACTACGCCAAGCCAGACCCAAGACACACTGAGTATGAAGTGGTTCAAGTTCAATGAAGAGACGAACACAATAATATATATATAGCTGGAGGAGATAAACGAACTTCGATTCACCTTAAAACATGTACACCTTAATAGCATTATCGTTGAATAATCCTTTCTTACCATTCACCCATACGTTTGGGTCAACACAATCAACACACTAAAATTGTATGGTCCTCGCTCATGGAACGCAGAAAGGTGAAGCCTCACTCGTCCCTGGGATAAATATTCGAATCCACTTATAAGAACACCCTTATTTCCTGTTATTTAACTTAGTTCATTTGTTTGTTTCTTCTTGATTTTTATCGCCTAATCCAAGCTTGTAGTTGGAGTTTTTAATGACCGCCCCCCCCCCTCGATTATTTTTGTATCATTTTTTTGTATTTCTGGCTTGCTGTATATAAAAGGCAAAAAACTACGAAATTCCACATTTGACTGCTTTATAAAAGAAAGCATTACAATTTACGTTTCTCCCAATTTTTGTCAAAATTGTAATCATATTTCTTGGGCTTTATTGAAGTTGCAATTAATTGCTTTTAGTTTCAACTTGTACTGGTTTCAAGGATAAAATGAAAAACAAAGAGCACGTATTTCCTAGGCATGGTCATTTTCGAAATGTCATAGTCGTTTGTGATCGTATTATGTGTGGATCGTTACACCGGAGACTGATCGGAGAGAGGGAGGGAAGATTATGAGGTGCATTGCTTCTATCCCCGGAGGTATATCACGTGGTGGAGTGCACTCATTGATAATCCGATTCAAACTCCAAAATGGGGGTAAAACATTTATAATATCAATTTACTACCGATATCAGAAGATGGAATTCTGCGTCGGGGATGATGCAAATTTAACGAGGATTTTTGCCCTTTCCCAACGTAATGTGTATACTCAGTGCTTTCCGAGAGCCTGTGAAAAAAAAATCTAGGGGTTTACTCGGGCGGGACCCGAACCTAAGACCTCCATCTCACAGGCTAACACGTCGGCAAGGGGGAAAATACTCTTTAAAGTTTACTACCGGTTTATGATCAGGCAATCAACATCAATGTCGGCAATCAACATCAATGGATTGCAGCGAGTTGACGCTCATGGATATGTATGGGAGTCCATGATCCTATAGTGAAAGGAGCCTGCATTATTGTCAATGCCATGATATTACGGTGTCTGTCTTTGAATTCCGTAATGGAGTCCTTCCTCGTATGCTCCCCATGGACCCATTGCAGTAGATAATTGAACAGAGTTGAATATGCGATGTTCCTCTGAGACAAGGGGCCACTTTCATAGAGCTGCTTAAGCACAAAAACTGGCTTAAGCACAAAAAACCTTGCTTAGTAAAACTCCATGCGATTGTCATGCTAAGGAAGCAACAGTTAAATACCAGTCACAAACAACATACATCACGTGGAGTTTTGGCTGGTAACCTGATTTACTAAGCACATTTTCTTGTGCTTCAGCAAATTTTTGTGCTAAAGCAGCTCTATGAAATTGGTCCCAGTTAATAAGCAGTCGTGACCACATGGAAGTTTCTCTTACAGTTTCTTAGACTCCTACAAGTAGCCCTATCAATGCTAACCAGAGCAAGTTAATACAATCCATCGTTGACAATACACTGTTGGTGTATAGATTTGACAGTGGATTGTCTACTCGAATTATACATTCTAGTATATTATTTCTTCAACGTATTTTCCTAATGGATCGTTCTTGAACTACGGCTTTTAAAAAAATAGCTATGATCAACGGAGTTGGAAAATAAATGTAGATAAAATATTCTAATGTGCTGCTCTCAATGTCAATTGTGTTTGATAGCAACTCGCGTTCTTGAGGGCGAACTCATAATGTACACATTGGAGCCACACCACAGACATATGAGCCACACACATACACAAAGAGAAGCCGTATCCCAATCAGGCATTGTTTGGCTATGGCTCCGCTTTTTGCCATTAGCGCGGTATGGTGGATAGCCGTAGCTCTAGACAAAAACGCCCGCTTCGGACACGGCCAGACTCTTTGCCCCTTACCACAAAAAAAAAGATGGCTGTATGTACTGTGTCCATATATGCACCGATGCATAATCCGCCATGTTTGTGCCAACTTTTGGGACCGCTCATGTCGCAACCCTCTACGTCTGTTGGCATGACAACTGGTTCTAAACAAACTGTGTTCACGCGTCGTGATTTCGAAACTCCTCCTTTGTTAATAGTCAGTCAAGCATTATTCGCATGACGATTCCATAAACTGGTTCAAAACCTTGCACGGTGACGTCATCATGTCCGTAGTCAATACATTACTGTTAGTGAAAACAAACTGGACTGTTTGCACGACAGGAAAACAATTCTAAACACGGCGATCCTTGGGGGGGGGGGGACTTAAATGAGAGCTTCACAGTTTTCGTTTCTTTAATAGACGTCAGTTTTCTCAAATTTGTCCGAGTAACTCGACTTTAATTCCGCATAACCACGGAACCGTGGCCTGACCATTGTCAGTTCCTTTGTGACCTAGGTCATTCGGGAATCTGCACCAAACTCCACATCAAGGCTTATTAGTATAAAATTGATAAAACGTGGTGGGGATGGGTAGTTGCTTCTAAAAATATTCCCTGCTTATTTGGTACTTGACTTCTCTCAAATAAAATAGAAGAACCCAATAATGAATCAAAAGAAAGACCGACTTTATATTCTTTTGTTGATAATTCTTAAATGTTTACCAAAATACACATGTGAATAAACAACGTCAGCCATCCTTTCAAGCCATCCTTTCAGGCAAACCTTTACTCTTCGCGGGTCGTGTTTATAGAATATTCACACTACAGATTACGTCCAGATTATTTAATCAATTCTGCAGTGCATCCCTGTAAAACATTCCGAGTGAAAAAAAAAATGATGGACAGGGCTAATTGTGAACGTTAACTGCATGGGGACGGTTTTTTTTTAATCGAATCATGAACCACTAAACGAGGAAGCCACGCGCATGTTCAGAAACAGAAAAAAGGTCCGATACGTCTGAAGCTAACGACCATTCTCATAGTCACCTATTGTTGTTGCGACCTTGTTTACGTTGACGTTTATTCAATAAGATCCCGCAAACTGACAAACAGAATAGTTGGACTCACAGAAATAAAAACAGCAAGTTGTTCCGTGTACATGTTGTTAAAGTTCATGGATGTCCTGCTGAGGGATAAGACGGAAGTAAATTACCTTGATAAACCAACTACAGAGAAGTGCAAACAGATCTTTTTACATTGGGTACTTAACGTATGTAGATCGATGTCTGCTGAAAGTTAAACTACATTTCGTACGATTAAACTTTGGACACAGTAATAATGACTACAACAACTACGATGGGTATGATTCTGCTGTGTGTGGTGTGTATTGCAGGAGGACTTCTGACTGTCAATGCCGAGCTAACAGTGAATGCTACGATCATTACACCGGAGGCCGATCGTAAGGAGGGCGGGAAGGTTGAGATGATGTGCGTCGCTACAGATATCGAAGAAGGTCATGTCGTCGAGTGGAGAACTGAAAACCCAATTCGATCTCTAAGATGGGGTAATGGAACAATATCAGGAAACGACCCTCGATTTCAGTTCGAGACGATGCAGACGGAAGAAATGACAATTCAAAAGTTTACTATCAATGAATTGCAGAGGGACGACACTGATGAATATGTATGCAGTGTCCACGATCCCATCTTGACAGGAGGATCCGACATTATCGCCAGTGCCAGGGTAACGCTATCAGTGCTGTACTTCCCCAGTGAACCCTTTCCTATATGCTCTCCTAATGGACCCTTAACAGCAGACACTGGAACAGAGTTGAATATGCGATGTTCATCTCAGACCGGTAATTCAGCAGTCGTGATGACAGTTTCTCAAACTCCTTCCAGTCGGCCTATCAATACTAACCAGTGCACGTGGATACAATCTACCGATGATGATACACTGTCGGCGTCACTAAATTTGACAGTGGGTGTGGTTGATCATAATGGTATATTCGCGTGCATCATTTCTTCCGCATTTTTTTCTGATATGGAACGTTCTTGTACTATCGGACCTATCAGTGTTACAGGTGTGACAGAATCCATGGTAGAACCCACATCAACATCGGTAGAATCATCAACGTTATCCACTACAGAATCAATGAGAGAACCCACAATGATACCAATGACACTTACAAAGACAGAACCCGCGACAGAAGTTAGGACAGACCCACCACCCTCTACACTTAATACACCGGTCATTGCGAGTGTAGTCGCCAGCGGGGGCGTCATCCTCATTGCAGTGTTTTCCATTTTCGTCTTTCTTTACATCCGCAAGCAACGTCTCAAGAACAATCCAACTCCAACTAAAACTCAAGTGTCTACAAACATCGATCCCTACACCGAGCTAGAGCTGCCATCGGGCACCGGGAACAGAGAGTACATGGAGCTTGGGGCAAGAGAGACAGTTACCGGGAGAACCAACGATGATGAACCTGATCCCGCGATTCAGGACTCAGGTACCCAGCATCATACCTACTATCAAGAAGTGAAAGACGATGAAAGGCCAGAGCATGAATACGCCAAGCCAGACCCAAGACACATTGAATATGAAGTGGTTCAAGTTCCATGAAGAGGCCAACACAATAACATGTACAGCTGGAGGAGATAAACGAACTTCGATCCACCTTAAAACATCATGTGCACCTTAAAGCATTAGGATCGTTGAATAATCTTTTGTTAACATTCACCCATACATCTGGGTCAACACAATCAACACACTAAAATGTTATGGTCCTCGATCATGGAACACCATGTATATTCGAATACACTTATAAGAGCACTCTTATTTCCCATTATTTAACTTTTCCCACTTTTTGTTTTTTTCTCTGTTTTATTGCCTAATCTAAGTTTGTAGTTGGAGTTTTTAATGACCGCCCCGTTGATTATTTTTGTATCATTTGTTTGTCGATTATTGTTGTATTTCTGGCTTGCTGTATATAAAAGACCAAAAACTAAGAAATTCCATATTTGACTGCTTTATAAAAGAAAGCATTACAAATTACGTTTCTCCGAAATTTTGTCAAAATTGTAATCATAATCTTGAGCTTTATTGAAGTTGCAATTAATTGCTTTTAGTTTCAACTTGTACTGGTTTCAAGGATAAAATGAAAAACAAAGCACGTATTTCCTAGGCATGGTCATTTTCGAAATGTCGTAGTCGTTTTGTGATCGTGTTATGTGTGGATCGTTTACACCGGAGACTGATCGGAGGGAGAGAGGGAAGATTATGAGGTACATTGCTGCTAACCCCGGAGGTATATCACATGGTGGAGTGCACTCATTGATAATCAGATTCAAACTCCAAAATGGCGGTAAGAAATTTATTATATTAATTTACTACCGATATCAGAAGATGGAATTTTGCGTCGGCGATGATGCAAATTTAACGAGGATTTTTACCCTTTCCCGACGTGGTGTGTATACTCAGTGCTTTCCGACAGCCTGGCATGTGGACAAAATCTAGGGGTTTATAATTTACTCGGGCGGGACTCGAACCTAAGACCTCCATCTCACAGGCTCTCGGACAGACTGAGTATAAAGTGCCTCGTAACACGTCGGCGAAGGGAAATACTCGTTAAAGTTTACTACCGGTTTATAATCGGGACAACACGGACAGGTGGGACGATAAGTCAACAATCAATATCAATGGATTGCAGCGAGTTGACGCTGATGTATATGAATGTATGGAGATTCCATTATCTTATAGCGAAAGGAGCCTGCGTTATTGTCAATGCTAGGATATTATGGTGTCTGTGTTTGAATTCTGGAGTCCTTCCTCGTATGCTCCCCATGGACCCATTGCAGTAGATAATTGAACAGAGTTGAATATGCGATGTTCCTCCGAGACAAGGGGCCACTTTCATATAGAGCTGCTTAAACACAAAAACTGGCTTAAGCACAAAAACCTTGCTTAGTAAAATCAGGTTACTAGCCAAAAATCCATGTGATTGTCATGCTAAGGAAGCAACAGTTAAATACCAGTCACAAACAACATACATCACATGGAGTTTTGGCTGGTAACCTGATTTACAAAGCAAATTTTCTTGTGCTTAAGCAAATTTTTGTGCTGAAGCAGCTCTATGAAATTGGTCCCAGTAAATAAGCAGTCATGATCACATGGCAGTTTCTCTTACAGTTTCTTAGACTCCTACAAGTAGCCCTATCAATGCTAACCAGAGCAAGTTGATACAATCCATCGTTGACAATACACTGTTGGCGTCATTAGATTTGACAGTGGATTGTCTACTTAAATTTTACATTCTTCAACGTATTTTCCTGATGGATCGTTCTTGAACTACGGCGCTTTTTTTTAAATAGCTATGATCAACGGAGTTGGAAAATAAATGTAGATAAGTGATTATGTACTCAACAATGTAGGCGAACTCATAATGTACACAAACAGAGCCACACCACAGACATATGAGTCACACACATACACAAAGAGAGGCCGTATCCAATCAGGCCTTATGTGGCTATGGCTCCGCTTTTTGCCATTAGCGCGCTATGGTGAATCGCCGTAGCTCTAGACAAAAACGCCCGTTTCGGACACGGCCAGACTCTTGAATGAATTGCAGAGGGGCGACACTGATGAATATGTATGCAATGTCCACGATCCCATCTCGACAGGAGGATCCGAAATTATCGCCAGTGACAGGGTAACGCTATCAGTGCTGTACTTCCCCAGTGAATCCTTCCCTATATGCTCCCCTCATGGACCCATTGCAGCAGACATTGGAACAAAGCTGAATATGCGATGTTCATCTGAGACCGGTAACTCAGCAGTCGTGATGACAGTTTCTCAAACTTCTACCATCGGCTCTATCCATACTAACCAGTACACATTAATCACAAAAACAGTGGCCATGATAGGACCTACAGAACTCAAACCTACATCTAGAGCAAAATCTGTACCAGTAAATGGACCAATGATAGAATTAACATTCACATCTTTAACACTATCAGAAACGGGACTACCGACGTTACACACAACAGAGCAGGGAATATCATCCGCGTCTAATACATTCATTACAGCAGGTGCATCTGCAGGTGGGTTAGCTGCTCTTGTTTTTCTCCTCATTCTGAAAATAATATGTGAATATCATGAGCAAGGAGATGATTGCTGTAATAAACAATAATATTTTCCAGTCGGATTCACAACGTAAAGACAATGGATCGACATATTCTACTTTATAATTATGGTGTGAATGTCATTAGCAAGGAAATGCATTATCATTTACCAGATAATTATGGTGTACTTCTTGTGCATACACAATCTTAATCTGCCGGGAAACAAATTGTGATTAATGTTAAAACAACATCATTTTCCAGTTGGACGACATAACTACGAATTTTTTTCTTTCATTCTCTATTGAAAAGTTACACATAATTTTGCATCTACAGTGGCGCACCTAGGATTTGAATTGGGGTGGGGGCTCCATTTTTGGGGCCCGGAAAATTATTTTAAAAAGCCGGGGGGGGGGGGCTGGGACTCTGTTGACGTTGGTGGCGCCACGAGATAGAATGGATAAACACACAAACATACAGGGACACAAAAAGGACCCTGCATGGCTTCCTAGGAGAAAGACTAACAAGTATAACAAAACACTGTCGCCAATAGGGCGTGTCGCTTCAACCCTGCACGTAACACAAACACAACACACCGACCAGGACAAAACAGGTACAAACACCAAAAATGCACATGGGTTGTAAAGGTGAAATGGATGGAAAAGGGGAGAAAGGTGGGGTAGGGGATAAAAGGGGGGGGGGGGGAGAAGAGAAGATTAAGAAATGGAAGAAAGACCGATACGTCTGATGTCACCTGGCATCCCCCAAGCCCGATCCCACATTGTTATTGCGCCCTTGTTTTTGTTGAACTGTTACATGACTCAATGGCGTAGCAACAGTGTGTGTACTTGTACTACATAACCTCAGAGGACAGACAGACAAAGGGAGAAGAAAAGATCATTTCAGTCCTCGCAGGTGCGGTCTTTTGTTCAAAACGGTCCTCGCTGGTACGGGCGTGTGCTTTTTCTACGGGAGAAAGTTAAAGTACAGGGACAAAGGAAAACACAAAGCATTGTCCTCGGA
>JAULKO010065122.1:0-10466 GCA_032356045.1 Mediaster aequalis | reverse complement strand
AATACTTGTCTTAGCATCTCTTGCACTTTCTGTTTGTTTGTCTATCGCATGTTTATTAGACCGTTTATAGCGACTATAAATCTGGGATGGGAGGTGTCACCTTCATTCCGAATCTAAATCGACTGCGCTTCTTTAAATAATCATTAAGAGTTTCTAAAATACGTTTCTCCGCACAGGTGATACCTGTCAGCAAGACACAAATGAATGTTTGACCAATCCTTGCGTGCACGGTACCTGTGTTAACGAGGATGGAGGATTCTCTTGCGATTGTGACTTTGGCTGGTCTGGTATGTAAAAGCTAAAGATTTCTTTGTTTCATTTCAGGAGGTGAAATTTCAATGGCAAAATAGAATCGCACAGAAAAAAGAGAAGTCATTGGCGATGCAGGTATACTCGCCAAGTAAATCATAAAAACAACCCATTTTACTATTTCATTTCTTATACAAACATTCACTGTCTAAGCCTTTGAGACAGATTATGTTAGGGCCGAAACTTTGGGTCCTTCTAATATTTATCCAACAAATGATTATAATGGGCCTGCTGAGATTGCCATCTTGATGAATGTTTCTCGTGGCTGTTTTTGGAATCCACACAAGATACATTTTTTTCTAATTAAACGGTGTAAATTGGATTTACACTTTGTTATAGATTACTGTCTAAAATCAAAAATTGGCCAGAGCTAGACTTGTTTTAGCAAGCATGTTATTTTGTAGCTCCCGCCACTGTATTTAGATGTATACTTTACTATTGTGTTCACATGCGGTGTGTCAAGAATTTTGGTAACTATAATTAAACCAAATCAAACCAAACGAATTCGTATGCTGCACCAACATCAGAATATAAAAAGGGGGAAATATCGATTAAAGAGAAGTTTTGTGGATACACCATGTGAAGTGACTAACTCCAAAACAGGAAGTATGGTTCTGAGAAGAACCACAGGTATTAACTCAACGTTTCAGTCAGTATGCTCTGATCATCATCAGAAGAAACTATAGATGGACAGATTATCGATGAAATTTATCGATGAAATATTGATGGTAGTCTGCTAATAAGGCGATCATGACTCGATGTACGCAAGAATATCGGTTGTGCTTTACACCATTACAACTCTCGTGTACAACACATTTTTGTTAACAGTCGTTTTTCATAAATCTTTTTCTATTGGAAAGTTATTCATGGTTTGCGTGCATGTCTTATTTGGAGCCAAATTGGAACTATGTTGCAGGTAATCGATTTTCAGCCAAATGTTTTAATATTAACTGAAAAGTAGCCACATTTTGATCTTTTATCTTTAAAAAAGGCAACAATGAACTTTGACAGTTAAACAAGAACGTGTAGTATCTGCTCTTTTCGTTACATTTTCTTTGAGAGAATTTAAAATAAGTGATTTGAAAGGAGCTTAGTCGGAATAATCAAAACATCATGCAGCAATAAGAAATAAGGCAGTGTCAGAAATTTCGTCAAAGTGAAACGACGATATACAAAACTAATCTGTAATAAGAGTGGTTTCTTTGTTTATAACAGCTCATCTTTGTGATATGGATACAAATGAATGCGAGTCAACTCCTTGCAAGAATGGTGGTACTTGCACTGATGCATTGGGTTATTTCAACTGCTCCTGTGTTCCTGGCTATGTCTACCTTGACGACCTGTGTGAAATGGATGACTGTTCTGATCAGCCCTGCTTTGATGGAGCAACTTGTATCGACTTGATTGGTAACTTTTCCTGCGTCTGTCCAAAGGGAGTGGAAGGAAGACGGTGCGACGTGGAAATCGACGAGTGTGCCAGCAATCCCTGTCGTAATAACGGGACTTGCATCGAGGGTTTGGGACGGTTCAACTGTAGCTGTGCACCTGGATTCGAGGGAGATCTCTGTCAGACGAACATCGATGACTGTGCTTCAGATCCTTGTTGGAATAATGCCACCTGCATGGACCAAGTGAACGGATTCCATTGTCTCTGTCCAGCTGGAATGGAAGGGACACTATGTCAGGTGGAGACGGACGAATGCGCCAACGGTCCGTGCCTACACAACGCTACCTGTGTTGATCACCTGGGCTACTTTGAGTGCAGATGTGCGGTTGGCTACTTTGGCAAACTGTGTGAGGTAATTTTTTTGTAAGACAATCAGGTGCCGATATATAGGTCGATGTCTATCATCTTCTCGAACTCGATTACAGGGATAAGATGGCAAAGGGTTGTAGTCTTTTCCAGACACTTTGGACAGATGTAGACTTACTGTATGCTAATAACTGCTCGTTCATTCCTTTTAGGTTGACATTGACTACTGCATCAACCAAACCTGTGCGAATAACGGCACGTGCGTGGATCGACTGGACGGGTTTCACTGTCTGTGTGAGACGGGTTATGAAGGCTTCATGTGTGACGTAGAGACAGACGAATGTGCGAGCGATCCATGTATGCATGGTTCCACTTGTCATGATTTAGTAGGTCGCTACAGGTGAGAATTTTTATTCTGCTTCAATGGATGTGATTCCAAGATATTGAACATGAAGTGGACAGTCCAATTTCTTAATTACGAACACTGATCCCATTATTACGTAACAGTGGCGCAGCTAGGTTCTTCTGGGGGGGGGGGCAAAGGGGGGCATGGCTATTTTTAAGGTAAGTGACAAAAATCAGATATCACGAAAGCAATATACGAACAGTAGACGTGATTAATTGTACTTGAATCTGAATCGGTTCAACGAGTTTATTTTCCGCATTTTTACCAAATAGAAAGAAAAATGTGTGTATATTTTGTTTTCATTGTTACAGATGCACATGCCTGGCGGGTTACGAGGGTCTGGACTGTGGGCAAGAGACGGACGAGTGTAACAGCTCACCATGCTGGAATGGTACTTGTGTCGACTTGGTGAATGGCTTTTACTGTAATTGTTCAGCCGGTTACGAAGGAACATTATGTCAGCTGGATATTGACGAATGTGCCAGTAGCCCTTGTTTACATGGGACATGCACTGATCACATTAATGATTTTTCATGTGCGTGTGCACCTGGTTACGAAGGAGAACTTTGCCACGATGACAGGGATGAGTGTGCTAGCTCGCCGTGCCTGAATGGCACATGCGTCGATATTATCAATTCTTTCGTCTGCAACTGCACAACTGGATTTGACGGACTGCTCTGTCAGAATGACATTGATGAGTGCGCTGGCACAATTTGTGTCCACGGTTCATGCGAAGATAAAATCAATGACTTTTCATGTCATTGCTCTCCTGGTTACGAAGGGAGAATATGTGAAAACGAAATCAATGAATGTGACAGTTCCCCTTGTTTGAACGGCACATGTGTCGATCAAGTAAATGGTTTCTTTTGCAACTGCACATCTGGTTATGATGGGCTTCTGTGTCAAATCGACATAGATGAATGTGTTAGCACACCGTGTATGCACGGGTCGTGTGTAGATCATATCGATGGATTTTCGTGTCTGTGTTCCCCTGGTTACGAGGGCATCATGTGTCAACAGGACGTCGATGAGTGTGACAGTTCACCCTGCCTGAACGGTACTTGTGTCGACTTGGTGAATGAATTTCACTGCAATTGTTCAGCCGGTTATGAGGGAGAACGCTGTGAGATCGAGATTGATGATTGTGCTAGCACACCATGTGTTCACGGCACGTGTACAGATCTGGTCAATGGTTTCTCCTGTGTCTGTTCTCCTGGGTACGATGGGGCAACTTGTGCAGTCGACATCGATGAATGTGGGAGTTCTCCTTGTTTCAATGGCACTTGTGTCGATGGTGTGGATGGTTTCTTCTGTAATTGCTCGTCAGGGTACGAGGGAAGACGCTGCCAGAGTGATACTGATGAATGTTCGAGTTCTCCTTGTCTCCATGGGACTTGCTCAGATGGAATAGATGGCTTTGTCTGCACCTGTAACCCTGGCTATGAAGGAGTGCTTTGTTCTCATGACACCCAGGACTGTACCAGCTCCCCGTGTCTCAACGGTACGTGCGTTGATATGGTCAATGGCTTCTTCTGTAACTGCACTGCAGGTTTTGAGGGTGACTTGTGTCAGATTGACAAAGATGAGTGTGTTAGTTCTCCCTGTCTACACGGCACGTGTCAGGATCACATTGATGGATTCTCTTGTACCTGTACTCCCGGGTATGAAGGAACCACGTGTCAAGATGAGATTAATGAGTGTGGGAGCTCTCCGTGTCGGAACGGTACGTGTGTAGACCAGGTGAACGCTTTTCACTGCAACTGTTCGGCAGGCTACGAGGGGCGTCTCTGCGACCATGACATAGATGAGTGTTCAAGTACGCCATGTCTGCATGGTACCTGCACGGATCTGTTCAATGGATTCTCTTGTGAGTGCATGCCTGGGTATGAAGGGTCGTCTTGTCAATATGACATCAATGAGTGCAACAGCTCACCTTGCCTGAATGGTACATGTATTGATATGGTGAATGGATTCTCATGCAATTGCACGGAGGGGTACGGGGGAGACCTGTGTCAGAATGACTTAGACGAGTGTGCAGGTACTCCATGCTTACATGGTACATGCATCGACAGAATCAACGGGTACTCGTGCACCTGTAATCCTGGCTACGAAGGGAAAGAGTGCCAGTTTGAAATCGATGAGTGTATCAGCTCCCCGTGTCTGAACGGATCCTGTATTGATGTTGTTAACGGATTTCACTGCAACTGCACATCTGGGTTTGAGGGGGACAGGTGTCAAGACAACACTGACGAGTGTACTAGCACACCATGTGTTCACGGCACGTGTACAGATCTGGTCAATGGTTTCTCCTGTGTCTGTTCTCCTGGGTACGATGGGGCAACTTGTGCAGTCGACATCGATGAATGTGGGAGTTCTCCTTGTTTCAATGGCACTTGTGTCGATGGTGTGGATGGTTTCTTCTGTAATTGCTCGTCAGGGTACGAGGGAAGACGCTGCCAGAGTGATACTGATGAATGTTCGAGTTCTCCTTGTCTCCATGGGACTTGCTCAGATGGAATAGATGGCTTTGTCTGCACCTGTAACCCTGGCTATGAAGGAGTGCTTTGTTCTCATGACACCCAGGACTGTACCAGCTCCCCGTGTCTCAACGGTACGTGCGTTGATATGGTCAATGGCTTCTTCTGTAACTGCACTGCAGGTTTTGAGGGTGACTTGTGTCAGATTGACAAAGATGAGTGTGTTAGTTCTCCCTGTCTACACGGCACGTGTCAGGATCACATTGATGGATTCTCTTGTACCTGTACTCCCGGGTATGAAGGAACCACGTGTCAAGATGAGATTAATGAGTGTGGGAGCTCTCCGTGTCGGAACGGTACGTGTGTAGACCAGGTGAACGCTTTTCACTGCAACTGTTCGGCAGGCTACGAGGGGCGTCTCTGCGACCATGACATAGATGAGTGTTCAAGTACGCCATGTCTGCATGGTACCTGCACGGATCTGTTCAATGGATTCTCTTGTGAGTGCATGCCTGGGTATGAAGGGTCGTCTTGTCAATATGACATCAATGAGTGCAACAGCTCACCTTGCCTGAATGGTACATGTATTGATATGGTGAATGGATTCTCATGCAATTGCACGGAGGGGTACGGGGGAGACCTGTGTCAGAATGACTTAGACGAGTGTGCAGGTACTCCATGCTTACATGGTACATGCATCGACAGAATCAACGGGTACTCGTGCACCTGTAATCCTGGCTACGAAGGGAAAGAGTGCCAGTTTGAAATCGATGAGTGTATCAGCTCCCCGTGTCTGAACGGATCCTGTATTGATGTTGTTAACGGATTTCACTGCAACTGCACATCTGGGTTTGAGGGGGACAGGTGTCAAGACAACATTGACGAGTGTGCTAGTACACCGTGCATTCACGGCACTTGTCTCGACCACGTCAATGCCTTCTCTTGTATCTGTGGACCCGGATTCGACGGCGATCTCTGCCAAGATGACATCCAAGAATGTGAGAGCTCACCCTGCTTGAACGGCACGTGTGTTGATTTAGTCGGTGGTTTCTGGTGTAACTGTACCTCTGGTTTCGAGGGTCGTTTTTGTCAGAATGAAACTGATGAATGCGCTAGTTCACCTTGCTCGCACGGCAGCTGTGTGGATCACATTGATGGCTTCACCTGCATCTGTGAGTCTGGATTCGAGGGATCCCTTTGTCAGACTGAGTCTCAGAATTGCGCTAGTTCACCATGTCTTAACGGGACATGCGTTGATAGAGGACCTGACGATTTCTTTTGCAACTGTACAGCTGGTTTTGAAGGAAGGAGGTGCGAGACGGATATTGATGAATGTGCCAGTGGCCCATGTCTACATGGTTCTTGTATTGATCACATCAATGATTTCTTTTGTCTCTGCTCACCTGGGTTCGAAAGTAATTTGTGTCAACAAGAAATAGACGAATGTGTAAGCTTCCCGTGTGTAAATGGTACATGCGTTGACATCGTGAATGGTTTCTTCTGCAACTGCACTGTGGGCTACGAGGGCAGTCGGTGTCAGCATGAAAAAGATGAATGTGAGAGTTCACCGTGTTCACATGGCACATGCGTGGATGAATACAACGGCTTCACCTGCCTCTGTGATGCAGGGTTTGAGGGTCCGCTTTGTCAAGTCAATATCGACGAGTGTGCTAGCTCACCCTGTTTAAATGGCTCCTGCGTTGACAAGGTGGACAGTTTCCACTGCGCATGCTCACCAGGTTACGAGGGGATCCTTTGCGAAGTTGACAAGGATGAGTGTATCAGCACACCATGCATGCATGGTACCTGCGTAGATCAAGTCGATGGGTTCCGATGTGTATGTACGCCTGCTTACGAGGGGGATCTGTGTCAGGATCTAATTAATGCCTGCGATAGCTCGCCCTGCGTTAACGGCACATGTGTGGACGAAGAGGATGGATTCAGATGCGAATGCAAGGTGGGTAAACATTTATTGCTTCATTTACCGGTTTATATTTCTTAGATGCGATGTAAACGAAAAGATAGAGGATTTGAATGTTTTGGGTAACTTTATAACAGTTGTAACAGACTCATGCTCATCAGCTTTAGTCTGCAGTTAAATCCAATAGTGTCCTCAAATGGATATATACATTAAGCTGTGATTATTTATCGACGTCAATTGATAAGACCTGATGACCATTGTTTGACTCCAAACCGAACAACTTGGAAGTCACCTGAAAATGGAAAGCTTCGATATAAAATTACTTGAAATTTTGGTTGACGATACAGGCGCTAAATCAATGTCGTAATGTCATTCTTACCTGCTCGCTAAGGATTTTAAGGATTGTTTGAAATACATTTCGTTTTCAGATGGAGTGCGTGAACGGTCAGTGCCGAGATGGTTTGTGCAAGTGTGATGATGGATACGAGGGTGATGACTGCAGCGTACAGACTGACTACTGCCGTAGTTCACCTTGCCTCGAGGGAACCTGTGTTCCATTACTTAATGGATACAGGTAAGATTCTTACTCAAATCCCATAGCATTGATTGTTTTTATCAAAAGCCTCCACAGCCCACAACAGATTAACACATTTTAATCATTTTCTGTACCTGATTTAAAATGAAATCTTTACAGTTTCTTGAGTCCCTCCCTTGGCGTCAGTATACCAAGTGTATAAAGAAGGAATTGCGATATTTTGTCATAAAATGACTTCCAAATTAATTATCTTTTTACATAATTTATTTACATCTTCATATAATGTTCGTACTGTCTGGCCTGAATTATTGGGTTTGCATTATTTCTTTCCTCGTCAGCTGCAAGTGCGATCCATTCCACGAGGGCACACACTGCGAAACTCCCCTGGACACTCCCTGTTCCTTGTCCCCGTGCGTTCACGGTACATGCAAGCCCAGTACAGACAGCAAATATGGCTATAAATGTACGTGTTCTGACGGGTACTACGGTGACAATTGTAATGTCGGTAAGTAGGCCCTATTCTGTAATAACGAGTATTAACCAGGGGCGGATCCAGGAATGTTTTTCGGGGGGGGGGGTCAGGTCTTATGTTTTTTTTACCCGTAAAAGCGGAAAAAAAGTTTGCCGACTGGGAGGGGGGTGGGTGACCACCCAAATCCCCCTCTGGATCCGGGCCTGTCATCACTGTCAATGCAAATCCTAACAATTCAAATCAAATACATGTTAGTTTTTTTTCTGTTTATCTGGCATCTTTTCTCGTCTCACGTGCGGTATTCCAATCCGATCCATTTACGACTTGGAAAGGTCAAAGTGGAAAAGGTCAAAGTGGGTTTGTGTAACCTTTGTACATTATATCTCTCAAAATCCGAGTACACTCGCTTGAACTATTTACCAGAAATCATTTACTAAACATGAGCTGGATGGTTCATTAACTGCCTTAATGAATTCATCATTTCATGTATACAACCTATCAAAAAATGAACCGCCATTAATTGTCTGCTCTTGTACTCATTTGCATTTTTAGGTTGAGGTGCGTCAGACGTCTGACCTCTTTCCATCTCGTGTCTGTTGTACCACATCACAATTTTTCGTTCTCACCTCCTGCATTTACTTGTCATTTCAGAGCTTAAGTTGTATGGATGCATCATTCTTCTTGTTGGTAAACTTGACGATTCCCTGAAATTTGCTGTGAACATGGCCCGACTATTGCAATCACTGCTGGCACCGCTAAAACGGAGTGCTGACGACGTAACTGTTGAGGTTGTGAAGATGGAAGACTACATCACCGTCGATACAAGGTAAGATCTACAGCTGTGAAAAATGCCGCAGGCATTCATTTCAAACATGAATTACGTATGTACAATGTACATGATTCTTTCTCAAATAGTACAAGTATTGCACAAAACAAATTCCTCTTTCAAAGGCACTTTGTGACACTTCGTTATTACTTAAATCAGTTTCCACACCTATCGAAAAATTATATGAGGGTATATTACAGTCGACTACACACCAAACATATTCGCCTTTGGTAATTCAATGCAGGGAAACGCTAACAAGAGTCACGTATGTAGCCATGCGAGGAAGTGACTACTTGCTCAAGGGCACAGTTGAAAAGAAAGTTCAGGACACTGATCCAGATGAATTGAAGAAAGATCTCGAGTACGATGTGTACTACGGTGATGCTATACCTCGACCTCCTACCACCGATGATCAGGTGAATATTCATGTAGCAGTTTACATGAACACTACCAAGACCGAATTCATGATGAAAGATTGTTTGAATACTTTTGTGTCAGAAAAACAATAACATGCTTGTATTATTTTCTATATGAATTTCTTATAAATTATGAAATAACACGTTCGCAAACAGTTACGAAATTTCATAAATGGCCACACGTAGGAAATACATACTTTTGGGGTTTTTTTTATGTTGTTCTTTAAACCAGTGCAAAGTGAAAATAAAATCAAATAATTACAACTTCAAACATCATTCTTAAGGCATTCCTTTGTAATAGAAATCAAATATGAACATTCATAGTTGTTTGCGAACGTGTTAAATAAAAGTTCGGTACCTTTCGCTACGCTTGGGGGGGGGGTGGAGTTGCAGCTTTGCGACTAATTGAATGATTTATTTCCTAATATTTTTCTCATCTATACAGAGCTGGATTCAGTCCAATTGGTACATTGTTCTTGGCACCAGCCTGGTTGCTGTGGTTGTCCTGACCATTGTTGGCATTGCCATAAGATGGCACGTTAATAAGTAAGTTTTTTTGTATTATTCATGCCGTTATAAGATACAAATCCAAAGAAATATTCTTTTTAAAAATCATATTTTCTTAGAATAACTCATCAGCAAGGGAAGTTGTTGGATTTTTAGTGAACCAGTTCAATAGTACTCCTCTCTCAAACTAAACATACCCATTTTGGTCTTGCCGTGATTTCATATAGGGTTATCAAACTTGATTATTTAGAAACGATTCTGCCTTAAGAGACATAATTTGTCCCCGAAGATGTTAATTCATTTATTATTTATTTATTTATTATTTTATCACATGCAGACGCGAAGAGTCGATTGAATTCGACGCAGAGCATCCAAAGAGTAAGGCTGCAAAATCCTACTATCACGTCTTGAAGAACTCCATGAAGAGGACGCACACGGAGGTTGATAACCCAGTCTTCGATGTGATGCAGATAGAAGGATTCATGGACTGTGTGGAAACGAACGACACGGAAACCAAGGATGCCTTGGAGGTCTTCGGTAATCAGTCCTGCACTTGAAAACCCTTCGGGAAAACTAAATGATTCCAAGACCAAAACTTCTGTGATTTCGCGGTCTAGATTGAAAATCTGTAGGTTTATGTTTAATCACACATTCACAAAACAGCTGCTACATGACACAACATTTATTATGACATAATTGACCAACTATTTTCTGTCACGGAAGATTTGATGTTAAAGTATGGTCATTTTGCAATGTTTAGTTAGATATACTAGTAAATGTGGTTTTAAACATCCCGGTGAAAGTTTTATTTTTAAAAAGCCTCATTGCCAATTATGAAAGTGCG
>JAULKO010064906.1:0-10476 GCA_032356045.1 Mediaster aequalis | reverse complement strand
ATTCTCAACTTCCTTATCGAAAGAATGGTATTGTCTTCTGATGTTTGCCACATTTCCGTATTGCATCAGCGCGTTTATGATGACGTGGTCAGCCATTTCATAAGGCGCTTTCACATATACAACAACTGCATTCAAGTAGTTGGTGCGTTCGCAGTTGATGAAAAGTCCACGCACTGCTAATCCTCTTGTGGCGATTCTGTCACAATCGGCTTCGTCTCTAAAGGTGATGTTATACCATCCATTGTTCAACTCCGCTATACATCTCATTACCCCTACATCCCGCCCGAGTTCTTCATTGACTGCTGCATAGACGTCTTGGGGTCTGATTTCTTTTATGTCTTGAACAAAGAACCGTAGAGTGTTTGGCCTCTTGAGCCCTGCGTATGTCGCCATGTTGAAAATGGCGACTATGCCAACCAGGCCTATTCACAAGAAGGGGAGACCCAGGAGGTCTCTTCCCTTCCTCCAAGAACGTTCCGAATCAGTTACAAACGATCACTGTCCACTTACGATTTAGTTGCTTCAAGAAAAATTGATGATTTCGATTGGCAGCGGGTAATATTGGCAACTTCTTGGGAGCTCGATGTGATGCACGTCTTGCGCCCATGAACGCATTATTATTATTATTATTATTATCATTATTATTTCTATTATTATTGTAACGCGTCTTGGCAACCCCAAATCAGTCAGTCAGTCAGTCAGTCAATCAATCACATGTTATTTATACATCGTCGAGAATTTATCTCTAAGACGCTGATGCACAAAACAAAGAATTACTATTTGTAAGCCTTCTATGAGCTCTGAAGTGTGGAATGAACAGGTGTCTCTGATGTATTGTGGCTGCTCAAGTTGTTGCAGATTTTGGGGCCGTAGACAGAATGCTCTATCAGCAAAAGAAACACACTGGGCTCAGGGCTCAACAAAGTATAGTGAACAGGACTCTTGCCTATTTTATCACTCCAATTGCTGCTCCGTGCTCAGTGGAAGGAGGTCACGGGAAAAATAATAAAAATCAATTATACCACTAATATTACTAATTTTAAAATGCATGTGATTATGAGGGCACCCTCATTAGCGTCCTTTCATTCTGTACGCGTACAAATTATTCCCAAAGTGTTTTGCTGTATATATCATCAATCATTTCATTTTGTCCGAATTTGTGGAAATGAAATACTGATAAATACTAGACGGATTGTTTAAACTTGTGCTGTAATTTTACATACGTGTCACGTGTCCTTCCGTGACACTCACTGGCCCACTTGATCAGTATAGCTGCTCAGTTCTCAGAACTTTCATTCAAAGTTTGACATTAAAAAATATGACATCGTTAAGAAAACAAAGTCTTTATCTTGTATCCATCTCGGATTGTTTTTGTTTATTGAAATTTCAATCACAACAGTTTGGTTCTGTGTTAAGGTTAAATCCCGCTGAATTACTAGTTCATACACTAACCTACAGACCGCATCGAGGAAAACAACGTGATATGCGCGATGATGTTGAGAAATGGTAGGTTTATCCACCAATATGAGACACAGTGGCTTGAATGAATCCGCATTCGTCAGCATTTAGAACTGATCGATTTTTATAAATAAATACTGTATATGTGTATTTTAAAAATACACAATATAAAAACAGAACGTTGCCAGATAATTACACTCGCTCTCGTTAGAAAGGTTTGTACGTTTGTCGAGCATGACCAATATGAATTCCCATTCGTAATTCATCCAAACTGCAAACACAATCATGATGCTAATTTAACACTGGCGTCACTCGGGCCCAATTTACAGGGGGCTCTCAATGGCCTGAAACCTACCTAATGGCCTGAAACCTACCTAATGTCTCTGCCAGATCAAGTCGCCCAACCTTCTTCAGTGCCTCAGTAAGGATACAAGGCCAAGTTTTACCATCGGCCCTCTTCCGCTGCCTCCACAGCACCAGCATCGTAAAGATCAGGTTCTCCGTGTCTCCTGCCTCATTCGTCTTGATCCTGTTTAATTCCGGAATCGTAAAGCCTAGATACGTAGCAAGCGTCTCCCACTCTGGCCCAAGATTTTTTGCAAGATGGCGGAAGAACCTCTCTTCGGTTAGCTGCTTTTGAAAAAGAACGGTGTATACATTTAAATCAAACAATTTCCCAGAGGCTGTCTTAACTACTCGAAAGACTGCGATTTTTACCAATGTAACTTCAACCAAGTGCCACCACTTTGACATCTACCTCAAGCCCATGCCCCTTGGCTTCACTGAAAGGATAGATGCGTCACTGACCACAGGTGCTTGCCGACCCAAGTTGTCTTCTCCGGGAAGATATTCCTGCTTCATATGACCTTGGACTGCCGTTATTCACAAACACCTGGGACAGTTTCACGATTCCTATTGGTCGAGGGCCCATCACGTGATCGTGTTTAAACCTTCGTTATATGCCCACTGCGAGTTGTTAATGCTCGTTGCGTAAAAAAGTGGCCCCGGAACCTGAATAAGCAAATATTTGATTTTGCGCCGGCGTAGATTGGTTCCAGCGTCTCAAAAATTATGGAGGGACCGGGAACCAGTTTAGCCCCAGTGTGGTCGTATTTACAGTACTTTTAGTTTCAACCCGATGTCACGAACATCAAAAATAAAACGGATTAATTCTGAAACTGGTAAAAAAATTAGAAAAGATTAACAAAATATTTCTAGTCATATTTTAATACCTTTTTTTAAAAACTTGTTGCTGAATGGAGTGTTACAATTTGTTTTCATGACATTGAAGCCAGAATTGTTCCTGTTTACTTTTGAATTGTATGGAGGATTAATGAGAAAAGAAATATGTTCAACGTGCTCAATGTCTTTGAAGATTATTGTCCAACATCGTCAAAATGTGTTTTGTGTTGTATCCAGTAAAACCGAGAAAAACGAATTTTAATCTGGTTTCGGCTCTATTGAAAATGCACCTAAATGAGGCAGTAATGAGAAATGCAGTGGTCCCATGCAGTGGTCATGGACATGGATAGCATCAGGTTCGAATAAATCGTGGATCTTTTGGGCAATTTCCCGAGGTTTTTGACGTTTTTAATGACGTTTTAATGTCTCGGGCCATTATCGACGACCAGGCTCTTCACCGGTTATAAACTACACGTTTATACACGCTCCACCACACTTTTATTCCCTTATTAAACCCTCTTGCTTACCTAACAATTTTACTTAAAGAACAAAACAGAACGCAGAAACTATTACTATTAGAAATCTTTACCAAGTCAGGACGCGGCTGCATTGGTGTTTTTCCTGTAGTAGTGGAGGTTTGCACATCTTTCGTGCGATCACCTTCAGATAAAAAAAAAATAGGTTTTGGTTTAAAAACGCAAACAGACATTGACTTTTTAGCCGGGGGAGGTTGGGGGAAGATATAGTATCCTCAGCTTCCCGATGGGAACGGAGACACTTAGACTTTTGTATACTATGTGTATGCTTAGAGACGAAAGTATATGTATATGCTTAGATACGAAAGTATTCCTTCGTTATTTTAAAGGCTTTCATAATATTCCTACACTGCCAAACTGTGAATTTATTTATCGAAGTTTTAGGCGTAATGACACAAAACCGTAGTCGATAATCAAGTCGTTTGATAATGATCAGGAATGGCACTTGTTGTCCAGACCATTCTTAGGTTCTGAATATGTGCAAGTCGTACGGTTTAGCCCAGTAAAAGCTTTATTTTTTTGAACTGATTTTTTAAAAATAAAAACAACAATTAATGGTTCGATAGCCCAAAATGGGAAGGGGGTGAGGTGTATTTAATTGAAATACTGAATCTTATAATGGCATAAATTACCCCACCCCATATGAACTGAATACTCCACCCGAGCGAGGAATGATGTCAAGAGATACGTGTGAATTACCTGAGACATTTGCTTTCAAAATTCGAACGGCCTCTTGAAAGTGTAGATCATCTAACACTTGAATCAGTTTCCTAACAGCTCCTTCATCTGAAACATGTTCCTGTAGCTGGCATGAAAAATACAATTTAAAGACTTCTTTTGTAGGACTTGTAAGTACTCCACGAGCTGTTTCTATGAACCTGCTGGTATCGACGCCGAAGAGCCTTTTGGCAAGCTGTATCCAGTTGCTACACTCGTCGCTTTCCTCGTCCAGCAAAGAGCAAAGCTCCTTCACTGTTTCTTCTGGTAGGCCACCGTATTCCCAATCCAACTCTTCGTGGTTCTTCTTTGCTAAGTGCCTGACCAGGTCTTCCTGGAATTTAAAAAAGGAAACCCCACGTAAAATAAATTATAATATGGAAAAAAAAACAGATTTCAGTCTCGGAGCACGTACGACTAATTAGTCGATCCAACACAATAAACCACTCGCAAGTTTTTAGTGTAGCAAAAGAAGTGAATAGTTCGCCAAATGAATACAACAAAAACGCATAAACCCATCCTTCTCAGTTACATTACGCATGTGGAATATACTTGATTTACCATCTGAATGAGTCGGACTCGTAACTCGGAATGGGACTCGAGTCACATCAGTCAGTGTCAGACTCGAGTCACAATAAAAATTTACTCGAATTCCCAATCGACGGAAAAACTCAAATGTTAGATGAATTCAGGTGATTCACAATACAAGGCGCCACCAAGCAGTTGCACCGGAAAGGCCATTTTTAAACTTCACGGTCGGCAAAGTGCCATCAACGTCGTTCACCTCAGGATATTGTTCAGGGTATTTCAGTTGAACAGCATTTGAACAACATAAGCCATCGTTAAGCATGCAGGGAAAATTTCCAAAAACTCAAAAGTTCGTGCGTCCACCGAAAATAAAACTGCCGAGTTTTATTCTTTCAATTGTTCTTTCAATGTGCGAAATGACACATACCCTTTTACCTCTAAGTTTGAGTTCACGAAATCGATTTAAAATTTATCCATTGGTAGGAATTTAAAGGGATAGGATGCAACGTATCAATTGTTTCAAATTGCTTCATATTGTAGGATATAATTTGATATTTTTACGGGGATTTCTTGGGTGTTTTAAAGTCGGGCGATTTAGATAGTTTGCCCCAGAGAGGCCATTCTCACAGTGCGTTGGATCCTATTTCAGTAAATTCCTACTAATGAATCAATTTTAAATCGATTTCGGGTACTCAAGCTTCAATGTAAAAAGACCCTACAGGACCCATCGCTTTTTTCTATAGCAACTTTCTCCTCATTTTTACGTCACATGCTGAATATAGCCTCTTCTTTATTCCAGATATTACGTACCCTCTTTTGCTGTTGCTTTTGCCATTTTGGTCTAACTGACAAATGAACTTGATGTCCTTTGAGGGCACTGATGGAGTCACAATCTAGCTGGTAAACGGAGACATCACATCCCGGAAGTATATTGGCTTCACACGTGACACCCACAGCAGCCGCACCAGATTCCTCTCGGGTCAGTGCAAAGGTCACACAGTTTGTCGGAAACGTCAACAAATGTGACTTCTTGATTACCTGTGTCTCAAAGATTGAAACTGTACGCTTTGTATTAACGGCTTCAACGCTGTCTTCAAATTGTGACATGAAATTCCTTGTTCGGGGATAATAACACTGCCATCTTGAACATTATAAAGCCTTACAACTAAAAATAATTCGTTGGCACACAATCATGTTTAATAATGAAGTGTAACAGACGAGATTGTTATCGTGATAAAAGGAAAAACGTCATCCATTACCGGAGTGTCAAGCTGTGTACATGCACGGACAATGATTTCAGCTAAACGCCAGTTTAACTTAAAGAATTTGTTGTGTTTAGGCTGTTTTGAAATTCATGTTCCGAGTTCCCATAAACTGTGTGTCTGGCTGTAGGAACCATTTCCAATGTACTTGCGGTCGCGGACAAATTGCCGAAAAGTTGCGGAAGGAACCAAATTAAAATCTTGTCAGTCTATTTACATTTTTACAGAGTATTCCGCATCAATTAGGCAATTTGTTCCGATGTTTATCCGGAACGTTTCGACAATTACTTTGGAAATAAGTCCTTCTTTGATTTTGTGAGTTTTTAATGACCAACCCGACAAAATTGACTCCGATAACTAAAATTAACCGAAATATACACCAAAAGTATATATTGTTAAGTGACACTATAACATCTGCAAAATTTAGTTAATTTTTGTATGATTATACTACCTGCGAAGTGTTTTCAATTTTCCAGCCAGTCTCGATATTCTGGATCTCAATTGTCAAGTCTCCCTGGTTCGGGCAAACTTCCAAGTTCCTAAACGCATCGAGTGGCTCAGAGTCCAGTCTTTTTTCCATGTCCATAATTTCCTAATTTGGGTCACAATTATATAACAAAGAGTTAAGAAGTGAAAGCATGCACAGATATGATGGAATGCGATATTCTGTTAACCATACCTTAGTTTGCCCAACAAGGTGTCTTGGGCAAACATTAATTACACATATTTTGATTAGTTTTTTGTCGGCTGAAGTTTATTTCTTATAAACATAATCACAAGAAATCACGCTTACTAAAACAATTGATTTAGGGCATACATAAGTAGTATGTGTGGCGATTTTCAGTCCCGATTTGAGGTGCCATTTGGGTGTCTTTTGGGTGTGAGGAGCCACTTGGGTGTGAGGAGCCATTTGGGTGTGAGGAGCCATTTGGGTGTGAGGAGCTGAGACCCCCCTTAGCTTCACTCCGCCCCTTTCTCCTTGGGGAGCAATCCTCAACGCGCGCGTCCGCGAGCACGCGGGTATGCGTAGGGGATTTTCATATACGTGTAAAGTAAAAGTGGTAGCGTGTAAGTAACGCGCGCGCGCAAGGGCGGGGTTGGGCTACGAGGGAGGACTCCAGACAAGTCCAGACATGTCTGCCAGTACGACGTGATGACATAAGCGGGGAGAGTAGTGGTTACTCATGTCATTCTGGTTGGTTGAGGATGTGTTGATAGTGACTTAGCGCTCTTTGTGGTTGGTTGTTGATGATGCGGCGTATTGAGAGGGTCTATAAAAAGGTTTGATTTAAAATTGCGAGGAGTATTATTTTGTTCTGCTGACATTTGAAGCTGTCAAGATCTGTTGCGTTGAATAGTAGTAGTGAGCTAAGTGTCTGCCATGGAGAACCGCCTTGTACCTACATGCTCCAAACTGGAGGATATTGATGATGGAAGGAGAAGACTGGGCGTGGAATGGCGTCAGTGGCCCTTAAGCCCGGATCCATCTGTACCGCAGCATGTGTTGAGTCGGCGGAATGAAAACTCGCATAGCGATGAGGTACATTTATTCGTTAATAATGAATTGTTTTAAATCAAACCTTTTTATAGACCCTCTCAATACGCCGCATCATCAACAACCAATCACAAAGAGCGCCAAGTCACTATCAACACATTCTCAACCAATCAGAATAAAGAATGACTTGAGTAACCACTACTCTCCCCGCTTATGTCATCACGTCGTACTGTCACGGCGTTACTTGCACGCTACCACTTTTACTTTACACGTGTATGAAAATCCCCTACGCATACCCGTGTGCGCGCGGACGCGCGCGTTGAGGAGCGCTCCCCAAGGAGAAGGGGGCGGAGCGCAGCTAAGGCGGGTCTCAGCTCCTCACACCCAAATGGCTCCTCACACCCAAAAGACACCCAAATGGCTCCTCAAATCGGGACTGAAAATCGCCACACATACTACTTACATAGCCAGCCTCTCAAAAACAACTTTAACCTCATCCTTTGTCATATTTTACTCGAAATATTCCACTAATTGGATCAACCATGCGGACGAGTAAACCGTCCGTCTTTCACCCCACCTCACTGTTCTGCCGGTTATTTTTCTCATAATTTCCACTTTCGTACGTTTATGTTCTTTTATAGTTTTATATAACTTTCCTTCATATTTTTTCTCTTTAATTCCATTCGCCTTGCTTTAATGTCCTTTCACATTGTATTCCTTTGAATCCTGTGCGCTGACATTAATGTCCTTGGCTTTCGCACGAATTATATAATTACCTTGTATGCAGCCTCATCAGCGTTCCAAACCTGAATCCGTACGACGTAATCTGTGTCAGTGGGATTGCTTCCGAATGCGCCAACCTTCTTGCAGAGACAAGGGTGCTGGCCCACCACCGTAAATCGGGTGAAATGCTTCAAGAAGTAAACGACCTTGTTCTCTGAATACACTATCCCAACATCGTTGTTGCAATCTACATCTTGCCAAGTAGCTGCTCCATCACTTTGGAATATCTTAGCGTTAAGCTTACATGTTTTCTTGGAATGATGCGGGAAGGAAAGCACCACCGTGTCTAAAAACTGTAGACCCACTGGGCCACAGCAGACAGTGGGCGACAGAGAAAAACCTGAAGGATGTATCTCGTCAAAAGGTGGCGCACCTGGGTCGACGTAAATGTACATCATTTGCGGGCAGCCTTTGGGTAGTGCTCCGCGTGGAATGTCCAGGTTGACATCGCAACTGCCCATCGTCAAGCGCCCGCCATTTTCGTCCAAATAAGTGACGACCATGTAATCGAGCTGTAACTTATTTTGGAGCAGTTGAAAGTTGGTCATCCCTGCCGTCATTTTGCAAAAATCCACCACTATCTCCTTCAGCCGTGTTGGTTCATCAAGATGAATTCCTGACGGGAAGAAATGTTCATTAATATCAATTAATAGTTACAGCATTTTCATGTTGGGTAACGTTTCGGCATATTTTTCTAACAATATTCAATTTCGAGATCAATAAATTTGTCTAATTAAAGATTATAACTTCAAACAACTGGGATACTCCAGTCAAGGACCATACAGTTTGTAGGCATCTTCGTCGTCATGCAGGCTTACATAAGCGCAGGCCTAATATTATTGAACCAAGTCCAGTTGAGTGGGACATGTCCCCTCATTTCAAATGATATTGAAAATCTTTTCAATTCAATTCAATTCAATTCAATTTTTTTTACATAAAAATGGACAAGGCAGTAGTTTGCAGACTAATATTGCCATGTTTACATTGTATAAACAAGTCAAAACAATATCTGAACAATAAATTAAATAGAGATTACGATTTTACAACAAGAAAGAAATAAACATCTTGGCCTTTATGTTTTGATATAACATGCTTTTCGCATCAAATAGGAATCAGCTGCTTTACTATCACACACTAATTTGCACATAATATTGATGTGTATTTTTTGAATCAAATGATTGTACGAGTGGGCCTTCCAATTCGATGGCAGAACAGCAATTAATTTAAAGCCATGATGACTTCCGGCAGTCGATGGGCCTTTTGTGTTAGAGGTGTAACATCCCGCTCTTCTTACATTTTAGCTCCGAAATGAATTGTAATGCTGAATTGCTAAATTTCTGGCCCTGTAAAATTGCTGATTATTTTTGAACGAGACATCAAACGAGCAAAATCCGTCCAGGAAAAGTACTGGGCCCAATTTTATGGAATCCGTAACGCTGGATTCTGCGCTTACGGCCTGCGATTCTGTGCTATCTGAGCAAGCACAGAAATTCTGCGCTAACTTCGCAAGCACAGAATCGTTAGTTAAGGGATGTAGGCATGCGATCAAGCCAAAATTCTTTGCTAACCCATTGTGACGAGATGGAGTGGTGGGCTGGACACCAGTCTATTTCCTGGAAGGGTCACCAACATCATGACATAATTGTTATATCTTTTACTGAATTAGTAAGTGCGCGATTAGTTAATTTGCATGTAGTTTTGTGTAGTGAACATTAGGACTGGTAGCAAGTTGCAGCTACCAGCTGAGCGCGAGCAGCCAATGGCGGAGCGATCACATTGTTTCTGGGTGGAACGAGCGTGATGGCAGCGGCGAGGCCGTACTGCGGGCTAAGCTAGCTACGGAGAGATTTTAGTTGTGTTCGCCGAGCAAGTTGTGTGCTTAGCTTTCGCTGAGCGAGCAGTTTGTAGTGTGTGTTTAGCTTTCGCTGAGCGAGCAGTTTTGAGAGCCAGCGCCAGCAACCGACGGTTGAGCCCTTATAGGTGAGTGCGTAGCTAGGCGATAGGCGAATTGTGCGTGTCTGTAACAATTTGCATTGCTTGCCGAGGCGTACTAGGCTTGGCGAAGCGAGCGCTAGCAGAGTGATTGAGCTCCTGTGCATACCGATAGGCTGACGAGCGTGCTAGGTTCTTGCATTTTGTGCATGTCTGTGACAATTTGCATTACTCATTCCCATGGGGAGTGCGTCTGGTCGTAACCCGACTTACTTTAGATAAACTCTGCACAGAGTGGAGTGGGAAATAGAGATTCGTGTAGTGACACGAGATTCCCGTAAACAAGTCAGGGTATCAGAAAACCAGGGCCGACTTAGATTCACCACAGACGGTGTACAGTCGGTGCGCGCGATCAATTTGCGCAAGAGAACAATTTGCGCGAGGGCTTGCCGTGCAAATAGCCACTGCCGGAAGCGAGCGTGGGTGCGCTACACTGCTAGAGATTGTGTGCAAGCAGGGACCGCGTTATGGGGAAGTTTTCTATTGTTAGGAAAATCAGGACCGAATTGTGGGGACATCTCTC
>JAULKO010064799.1:0-10483 GCA_032356045.1 Mediaster aequalis | reverse complement strand
CCTAACTGACTGACTTCCTAGATATAATTCAGTTGAAAATGGTGTATATTAATTGCCAATTCAATAACAGTGTGCCCTTAATTTGAGTAACGTTCGGTTCCATACCGAGGTGAGCGCGCTTTAAAACAATGGTATAGTCCTTTTCACCATATACGATAAGACGGATTTCCAAAAGAGAGTTGATTTTTTTAACGAGCTGAAATTTTTCAAAGCACTGGGCAAATATAACGAATTTTAATATTCATGACTTTTCTCCACTGAATATTAATGAGGAGCTCAATATTCATAATCCGAGTGTACGACTTGACTGCAAACGAGGTAAGTGCTTTAAAAGGCAACAGTGTTCTGAAATCCCCCACAAAGTCATCCATATGGTGCACGCTTACTTAACCCTATCAGGACGGGACTTTGTCTCAGGACCGGGAAGGGGAAGGGCACATGTCCCCTCTCCGTAGTTTCCATATCATATATGGATATCATATAAAACAAATTACAGTGAAAGAAAGATGGCAATACCTACCCAAATAAGCCATATCACATCTAAATTGAACACTAAGTTTGAAATAGATTCGATGACACTTTTTTTGATTGCACCAATTTGAAAAAGACGGCCGAAATTCAACGTAAGAATGGAGCAAATGCAGTCTTGAATTCCTATAAATGAAATTGAATGACTAAAACGAATCTGCATAACAAGACCAAAATCATGTGTGCGCGTAAACGAAATTGAATGCGAGAATACGGAAAAAGAAACCGCAGTATGAACCAAATCGAAAAATCTGCACGAATTTGAAAGCGTGTTGTTAATAATTAACGTGTTTTTGCTGAAATTGGCCGGGAAAACCTATACTAACAGGAATATCAAATGCCACGGTTTTGGTTTAAATTACCTTGAATAAATGGACTTTAAGATACCGAATGTACATTTTGTGTTGAACATCCCTGTGCGACACAATTTATCTTGCAAATTTTTAATTGGAACGTGAATATTGCATTTAGTTTGTAAAGGCCTTTCTCTTATCGGCCGATGGTGATCTCTCCCAATGAGACATTTCAACTGAATATGCGAAACAGTAGCTAGTATGGACACATGGGCGTAAATCCCGGGGATGGGGGATACACTTTTTGGCCGGGGGGGGGGGATAGCTCATACAATCATCTCGCCAGGTTTCTATGTACCATGAAAAAAAGGCGTATTTTGCGACACTGGAGAGCGCCCTCAAGTTCTTGATAATCTTACCCCCCCCCCCCCCCCACACACACACTTTTGGACACGGATTTACGCCACTGTATGGTCATGTCGCTTTTGATTGGTCCTCGTTTTGGAAAGCCCAGTAATAATTCCGTTTTTGAGAGTTCGATACTGTTTCCATTCTGTAGACTCTTTAATGAATTTGAATCATGACTAATTTTGTTTTGAATGCGCGTGTGTTGTGGCAAGTTCGAGCGGCGGTTGAGAACATCTCAAATGCATTATGGGTATATCAATAAGAAAATTTACTCTCATATGCATAAGGAATTCGTCTTTTCTGTATGCTAAATAATTTTACCAGCCACCGGCCCCTATATTTGAAGTCAGAACGATAATGAAGGGAAAAGAGCTTTTTCAGATCTAAAGTGAGCACGGATAGTGAAAAGTTCCAGTATTATCTGCCCATGATGCGAACCCGATGTACTGCACATTGATAGGAGAGGGATCTTCCCACGCCATAAACGCCTCTTGATCTTTCTTACCAACGGCCAACCTTCCAGTAGCAAGGTCATAGGTTAACCAGAAGTCTCGAAACTCACTGGCACTCACAAATCCTGATTCGTGGTGCTCTATCTTGTTGTGCCGGCTTCGACGAATGGCAGAATATTTATTAGTACCAGCACCGATGACTATTTCGTACATTTCGCCATCACCGGGTAGTTGCGGGCTAAGACCTATGGTGGCGTCCATGCTCGCTTTGACGCTGAAATCGATTCTCTTGACATCTACGACGAACGGGAGGTAATGATAGTCGTATTTGTACGTTCCCACCTCGCATACTAGTAGAAAGAAGCAAAAAGTAGGGGTTAATTTTTTCACTATTTCGCTTTTAAACATCGTTCTTAATCATTCTTTCTGACTCGCTTCCATAAGAAAAACCTTAATTGATTTCTTAATTACATTAATTATGCAAGGGGCCGACATGTCAATAATTGTATTTTGCGGTTTCACGAAGACACGAACATGCCTGCCCCTTATTACACGTGTACAAAACATTGCCATTAAAAGGCGTAAATGTAGGTCAACAGAGATTTTCGGTTTTCAAGAAGGGACGGGCATTTTGATACATTGGCACGCGGAGCTGGTCCACATGCGTGTCCCGTCCCTATGAGAAAACACACGGCACAGACGGGCCAAAAAGTAGGTCACCTGGGATTTTCGTTTGCAAGAAGGGACGGGCATCTTTAATTATAATTTTTTTACAAATTAACCGCTGCGTAAATAACAATTACTGCAGTCACATGAAGGTTAGTTTTCTAAGAATAATATGACTAAGGGTTTTTCCTGCATACTGTGGCGTCGGCGCCGGCCGGCCAGTAGAGGGCGCCAGCACGGTTCCACGGTGGAGTCCTTGCAGTGGAGCCCCTGCTGGTCGGCCGGGGAGACCTGTTGCCGGAGGGCACAGAGCCAGTGGAAATTTCCATTGTCTCGAGAGTTGTGTTCTTGTTGTTGAAAAAGTGAGACCTGTGGTTGTCGGGTTGCAAGAAAATAAACGGTAGCGCCAGTATGACAACTGGTTCTGGGCCACTTATGTTAATTTATGCTAGGTCACGTAACGTCATTGGAACTTATGAATTATGTACATCCGCGGCCGCACACAAACGTGTGTTGACCTCCCATCGCGGACGTCCTTTTGTTCCATCTATTGTTTGTACTTTAACTTTTTTTAAGCACCCTCATTGGTTCTGTACACGATTTGAACCGCGGACGTAGATCGGGAATCGCGGGCGATATTGTTCCCATTGTTAAACGTCCGCAGTTGTAAAGGACGAATTGGTGTGTGTGTTTGTGTTCGTGTGTGTACTTGAATGTATCATGTACGTTAAAGATGAACTCTCCGCGCTTTTCAACAAATTATTTTTCTTGTAACGAATTTTCAAGTTGTATTGCTTATTTAAAGGAAGTAAGGGCCATTCAAAATTGTCGATGTTTTTAAATTTTCGAAATTGTGGGTGGTTGGGTCAAGGTAAATAATTGAAAATCGAAATTCACTTTTCATTGACAAAAAAAAGCCAGAAAAAAAGCTAGATCTTTTGACTCGCCTGAACTACGCGTCAGCGTTCCGATGGGCGAACGTTTCCAACTTCGTCCCCACAGACAGAATGACCTGTACATTATGTGCATGTACACATGTATGTGACCCACTGTGTAAAACACCATGGGAGGAGGTGGTTTTTCAGTAGATTTGGAAGCCAGGCGTTCGTAGCGGTTAGGTCTTGCAAAGGTAGCAGGGCACCAGGTGTGCTCGATCGCCTTACACACCATGAGCGTCAATTACTAGTCGCTATTAAAACTGGACTGTTCACCCACTTGAATCCCAGACTACTAGGACCGCAGCCTGCGCTCGATCGTGCTCGCATAGCCCGTACACTCTAAAAACAGATTGGTTGAAAATAACCAATGTATTGGTAGATATGTGTCCAGCCAATCTATTGGTTGGATTATCTACCAATATGATGCCGTTTCAACCAATAGATTGGTTATTTCAACCAATCTATTGGTTGAAACAGCCAGATATTGGTAGATAATCCAACCAATAGATTGGTTGGACACATATCTATACCAATACATTGGTTATTTTCAATCAATCTGTTTTTAGAGTGTATATGTGAATGTGGCTGTGCGGCATTCCCACGACGATAAACATGGCCGCGGCATCATGGACGGATGTCACAAAATGCGAGATACCGGCAGATCTTAGCAGTTTTTGGACAGAACAAAAGCTGATCATGAAATATCTTCTAGGGTGAAAGTGTACATACGGGCACCTACTTAGTCCAGTTTGCAAATGAGGTTCATAAATACGAAATACATTTCGAAACCTCAAACAGACTTCTTTATTGAGATGACGTTTTAAAATAATTGTGATCAGTTAGTTGATAGTTCTATGAAGAAAATGCGACTTTCTCACTTTTTTTGCAGATAGACCTAGCCTAAACTTTAAAGAAGTGTAGGTCACAGCGCACATGTTTTGTTCTCTTTTTTAATGGAACGGGGCCCTTTCGGTATTAGAATTCCGTACTCGGCCACCACATAAAAAAAAAAGAATTTTGAATTCCCAAACAGGTTTTTATAGGGGCGAAATTTATTTTGGGGGCTAGCCCCTATCTCTCGTGACAACTCTTAAAAGAGTGACAGGCACAACCTCATGTCACATGTCATCCAGAAAATGACAAAACCACAGTCATCTTTGTGGCTTCCAAGACTGCAACATGTCTTTCCGAACAGCATATCAGCTGTTGAAGCACAAGAAATCTTCAGGGCACCTATGCAAAAGGGGCAGACCAACAGCTTCATCACGCTGTCACTGAACTGGACACGCATATGCTTGTACATGTTCATGTACAAGTATTATGTGCATGCAAGTACATGTACGTGCACATGTATTTGGATTTTTAATAGTGATAACAAATCAATATTTTAAGATCGAAAATAGGGGTGGGTGGGTGGGTGGGTCAAAAAACTTTGAATGGCCCCTAAACTTGTTTCCACTTTGGAAGTCTGCAACCCTCCTCCCTACCGCAAAAAAGAGAGCTAGAGAGAGTGAGATTATTGTCGGGCCGCAAAAACAGTTGAAAGCTGGATCATGTATAGTACTGTCTGCGTTGCCCGATTTCAAAATTGTCTGCACTAGATGTGCACCGGGTGCAGAGAGTGAGGGAATTGAAGGGGTCCCACCACCCATCAAGGGGTTTTGTCACTAAATTTAATTATCTGTTTAATGATATAATTATCTGTCAGACCAGCAGTGAAGAGTGCGCAACACATTTTTTTTTAAGTCATCTGCCCTTGCCTGTATTTCCGTCTCTGTCCCTTTGCTTGGTCTGCTATTTATCGGTTGTTAATGTTGCTGTGTATGCGATTTGCAACCCTCTTACATACTGTGTATTTTTTATTTATTTTTCAGTTTTGGATTTCTTTCTGGTTTTGAGGTATCTCTCGGATTCTTGGTTATCCCTGGTTTCATTAACTTAGTTGATTTTCGATTTTCACAGACTTCTCCTTTGTACTTTTTCACAAATTTCACTGGTTTGACATTCAAAGTTGATTTCGTTTCATTTGGACCAAATTCTGTTTCCTTTTGCATATTTTTGTTTTCTTTTTGACAATTGGTCATTAACTTTAATTGGATTGCCCTTGTATTTTTATTCTCCTCCATGTAAAGCGCTACAATCTGAACGGTTCTATAGTTTTTGTCACTTTTTTGGTGTTTTCTCCTAGAGTCAGTAAAATGTTTTGGATTACTTTTTTGTTGAGAATCTAATATCAGTTGTTTCTGTCACTGTTAATTGTTCTCCTTGCGACTCTTCCCGCCTACTCGATCAAGTGGAATGCAGTGGAAGGCACATTTTTCTTAATTTCTTAATTAATAAAACATATTTGGGCCAATTCCGCCCATTTTCCATTTGTACAACTCCATATTCAAGCCTGCATAGTCACCTTTAAGTAAGCGAGTTCCCCCAGCCGTTAGTTTCGTTCTGAATTTGTTTTGGTTATTTCTAGTGTGACACTTTTCCAGGCTACATATGCTCTCAAATCAATGATAAATGTTACTGATAATGTGAAAAATCCAAAAAGGGATCGGTGCCGCAGCTACGAATCTGTGATGCTACAAACAATTACGTCTTGGTCAAATATATACCGTCCTCCACAAGTGTAGGCTATTGCATAATGTATAAGTTTAGAGTGACGCGTAGTAACCTGTGACATACTCCATAAATTATCATAATTGGGCCCAGAACCGATTGCGATACTGGAGCTACCAAAATAAACGGCCAGGAGCCAGACAGAAACATAAGAATTATGCCAGAAGTCCCCATTTTGGCGTGGATGAACTCGCGGTGGTCAACGTTACAGTACAATTGTTTTAATATACCCTTTGCAGTTTAATGTACGAGGAACTGCAAGTGTGATTATCTCGAAACTTTGTTTTTTTTTTGGCATTTTACATGACCGTCCTGAAGTTTGATGAACCAAGGATAAGGATGAGAGAAGCTTGGTCTTTTTCCAGTGCCACTGCAAGTTTATTCACCACGCCACTGAGAGAGAAGAAAACGGGAAACAAGACTGTCTAGTGGGCTTACGCAAACAAGGTAGTCCTATTTACATTTCACAAAACGTCCCTTCGTGAAAACGGTGACGTATTGTTTCTTACCATACACATGAGCAGCATGATGCGCAAAATAAAGGGACGAGAGTGCAAAATATATCAATAACATGTTCATTTTAAACTACGAACATTCATTTTTCACTTTCTATTGAAAATATATTCTTGGTTTTGCATACATGTCTTACTTCGGGCCAAATTGGGGGCTATATTGCAGGTAACTGATTTCGAGCCAATATTTTAAATTTTAATTCCATAAGATTTTGAAATTATTTACCTTTTGGAAGAACTACAATCTATGGAGTCCAAGTTTGACAGTATTCTTGATTTCGAGACCAGGGGACTTATTATTCGGTCTAGGGTCAAGTGGACACAAAAGGCGAGAAAAGTACCAAGTATTTTTGCAACCTTGAGAAGCGTTTGTGTACTGTCCGATTCATAGATAAAGACTCGGTCCTTAATGAAATCAGTCATTTTCATCAGAAACTTTACTCCGATGTTTCTGCCTCTGATAACTTGGCATTGTGTTACGACTTTCTACATGGCCTTGATATTCCTAAACTCTCCGAGGCGGATCAGTCTCTTTTGGAAAAGTTCATTTAAAAAAGAATGAGTTGTGTAGTACTCTGGCTTCTATGAAACGTATTAACAAGTCCCTTGGTTTTGATGGACTTCTTGTCCAGTTTTACATTTTTTTTTTGATGGACGTCCCTGTTTTAGCAATTAATTCCTTGAATTATTCTTTGGATACTGGCTGCTTATCCCAATCACAGAGAACTGGCATCATTACTCCCCCCCCCCAAAAAAAGACACAGATTCGCTGAGAATTAAGAAATATAGACCCCTTTCTTTACTGGGTGTTGATTATAATATCGTTGCCCAAGACAAAAGCTAATCGTTTAAAACTGTACCTTGATGATCTTATTCACTCTGATCAGTCAGGTTTCTTAAAGGGCAGAAATACAGGTGATGATGTCATGTTAACTTTTGAAGTTATAGATAATACTGATGCCCGTAATTTACCAGGAGGTGCTGTCCTGTTGGATATTAAAAAGGCCTTTGTGTTCGCCACAATTTTATGTTGAAAGTGCTCCGACTTTAATTTTGGAAAAAGGATTTATTAAGTGGATCCAGACTTTCCACGCCTCGAGAAAAAGTTGTGTCATTAACAACGGTTTTCTCACTTAAGCAATTTCTATGGAAAGGCGAATTTTCCAGGGTTGTCTAATTTCCGCATATCTTTCTTCTTGTAATTGAAGTGCTGGGTCTTGGAATCAGACATAATGACAACATTTGTGGTATTCCCATTGGTTATCACAATCTAAAACTTTCTATGTTGGCTGATGATACAACCTGTTTTATTTTGGTGTGGAATACCTCTTACTTTAAAACCCTTGAGATCACGTTTTCGTTAAATCACAGTTGAGAAGGACGCGTGAATTAAACCTATTTACAAGCATGGAAACAGCATCCAACTTTTAAAAACTGGGAAACTATTAAACGAGGGCCAATCTGAGGCACCACATCCCAACTAGCTACCAGTCCCCACATTTATTCTTTTTCTTCGAAACGGTAGAACGTATAAACTTGAAACTTGACATGAAGATCGACCCTCATCTCAAGAAGTGCATACAAGTGTAACGTCATGATGACGTCACCATGTATCAAATTACAGCCCTTTTAAAGAAACAACAACATTCTTTCAACTGTGTCCCATGAACTAATGCAGGTGTGATGTTTATACTTTAGGATTTGATAGATCTACTGGTGCATAATTTTTGCTCTCTGAAGGCAAATTCGTCTGACCTTTACTTCCGGTGTTACCGGAAGGTCAAAAATCAAACCCAGTTCATGGCATACACATGAAACCTAGTACGAACATAAACCTTGACGCTGAGATGTGCATATATTTATGACGTCACTACGACGTCATCGGGTATCCAATTACTAGCAAAGTCAAATTTGAAAGGTATGTTTTGAAGTATAACTTTCGAACTGAATGAGATACCGTGTTCATATTTTGTGATCTGGTAGACCTTTCGCAACATTTTTTGTATTCCCGGACACAAAGTCGCTTGACCTTTACTTCCGGGGTTCCTGGAAATTCGAAAACGAAAGTGTTTTGCTATAACTAACCAATTTAATCAAATGTTGAGAATGATATGCCAAACAAAATGGAATGCTTAATGACGTCGACACACGAAAGGGCTCCCTCAAAGAAAGTTCATTTTCAATGTCATTGAAAAAGTACGTTCAAGAAATGCCGCACCCGGTCACCTCGTGTTTGTTAGAAACACGGAACCTCTATTTTTTTTCTGGACAATAATTCTGCAAAGCGTTTCTTCCAAAACGGTACAACGTATCAACTTGAGACTTGCATGAACATCAACCCTGATCTCAAGATGGGCATACAAGCAAGACGTCATGATGATGGCACCCTGTATCAAATTACAAGCCATTTTAGAGACCAAATTCTTTCTACTGTATCTCATGAACTAATATAGCTGTGATGTTGATGATGTGAGATCTGGCAGATGTAGACATTTTTAGTCTTGAGGGTGAAGTCGTTTGACATTAATTTTACTTCAGGTGTTACCGGAAGGTCAAAGTTAGGTGAAATTTAAATGCGAAGAGAAACGTTTATGGGATTAACATAAAGCCTAGAACGAACACAAACCTTGATGCTGAGATGTGCATATCTTTATGACGTCATTATGACGTCATCAGATATAAAGTTACCAGCGATTTAAGGTCAAAATATAAAAGCATTGTTTTCAACTATAACTTTCGAACCGAATCAGATACCATGTTCACATCTTGTGATCCAGTAGACTTGACCTTGCACATTTTGGTTCCCGGACACAAAGTCGCTTGACCTTTATTCTGGGTTTACAGGAGGTGCAATAATAAGTGAATGCAACTCGAAAATGGAGTATTTTACAACAACCAACTAAATTAATCCAATGTTAACAATGGTATGCCAAACACAAAAGAAGGCTTGATGACGTCATCACATGAAATGGCGAAAATTTATTTTCGAGAATTTGAAATCATGTACATATTTTTACCAAAGGTCACCACAAACACTCGATAGACAAGAAACAATTATTTTGTGAAGTTTCAAAATGACGTCAACAAACCGGAAGTTATTGTTGGGAGAATGTGATGATGATCAGTCAGTTTCCCGCTTCATTTAACCACGTCACCCGTCTACATGGTAGTGGTGCTATTTTGTACAATGAAGATATGCCGCGCCCAATCACCTCTTGTAACAAACAATAAACCTCTAGTTGTTTTCTGGGTTTTTTGCGGGGTGGGTCCTTTTTCTTTCTTTCTAGGGACCTAGTAGGGGCGCTTTATCGCCCCCCCGTAGTTTCATTATAGACTAGGCGAGATTTTTTTTTAATGACATGAAGAGGCATTTTTTTTAGTAGAAGCTGGTAACATAGCTCTCTTACCTAATTTGAAAGTTCGAAAATGTATGTTACCAACCTCAATTTTTAGTCCTTCACCTAAGAACAAAGATGTAGATAATAACAACACAAAGAGCAGACGATTTTCTACCATTTGCCCAAAATAGTCGGATTCCACTACGCCTTGGCATTAATTTTGTATTGGAATGATATCTTTACCAGACTAGTCGGCACCCTTGTTGATGCTTTGCGTACTTTATTTCTCGCACAGGGTGCCCGACCAAATGTAAACCTACTCGACCAAGAAGGCGCAAATCGAGATATCGTGCCATAAAACAGAGGTTTTTGGGGTTGGATTTCCATCAAAAAAATGTCCACATCGTTTACGGGGTGATAACAACCAGGATTTTTCAAGGGGAATAGTATAAATCCGTTTTCATCCATTCTTTGTTACTTTGAAGCATACTTTCCGTACTGCTTTCGCTACCGTGGATGGATGACTACCAAGTACTGAAACCACCACCAAATAACATTTAATAAACAAAATAAGAACATGAATCCCTTAAAATAACCTTTAACTTCAATCTAGAGAAAATTCTTTGCATGTGTCCATACAAAATATTTGGGTTTTTTTCAACGATTAGTAGGCACACAACTGTTTCTTACTGTTCCGCGAACAACATATGATCTGGTACCAGGTGTACGAAGAAG
>JAULKO010064692.1:0-10485 GCA_032356045.1 Mediaster aequalis | reverse complement strand
CTAAATATTCAGTGCAAGAGGTTTTATTTTATTAAGGGACCGGTCGACCGTAGCAAGCATCGGGTCGACTGGTCACAAATGTCTTTATCAACGTACACCAATCGTGCGTTATACCATTAAGCTAATTGACCTATTGCCATTTGTGAGTTAACCAAGCCCCTTAGACAACCCTAATGACATCTTGTGTGGAAATGTTTGGCTTGTATTAGATTTCCGCGTTGCGCGTTATGTGATTGGACATTCTTTCTACCGCGGCGCGATACGTTAATTTACTTTCTGGAAAACGCAGCACAACAACCGCTGCGGTTGACAACAGCTGCGATCTTGCCGGATATTGTACGAAGAATTGTGCAATTGCGCTACAAATTCACTCAACAAATTCCGGAAGAACCTGCTTTTTGAATCGCCTCTGTACTAGGACGCCAAACGCACGCACAAGGCCACTTGGGTCAAATCGAAGTGAAATACATTCCTGATGGGATATTGAAAAAAAGTAACTCAAACGCACTATTTCTTATCACTCCTTTCCTAATATATGAAGAGAAGCGCGATACAGTCAGTTTTTACAGACACAATTCGTGAGGAATGTTGAAACCAAACATGCCAAGTAAAATTTGCATTCTCCCTGGTGTTGACCAGTTGAGTGTCGGCATAAGTACTCACTATCACAAATGTTGAGCAATATGTCACACAGTAATTTGTGACATTAAACAAAAATACATTGTGTTTGCTACTATATGTAATTGTGAAGTAAATAATACACCAAAATAGACGTTTCTCCTGTGTTTAGAAAATTGTCTATACATGAACTTTACTAATCAATCATATGGGCTCAGAGATGGCGGTTGGACGTTTACAGTTGAGTGAATGAACCTACCCCCTCCCCAACCCATGTGTTTTGGCAGCATATCATTTCATTACAGCATAGTTAGTCCGAAGCCTTCTTGTTTTCAAATAGGCTCCTAGACGTGGTATATACAACAGTTTCACTGTCATCAAAATAAAGGAGCAAATCTACCTCTGTTCTCGATTTCATACTAATCCCTGACTTTAAAGACATCGTATTGTTTTGGGGAATGTTTGACGTTTTGTAGTGAATTTCAGTCTGATGTTGGCTAATAGGAGATAATAATAAAATATTATAACTGTACTATAGGTAAGTTTCTTGAATTTGTCATACATCGTTTCCTTTTCTTGCCGATCATAATGAAATCAATAATCAGAACATTCCCATGTCCATTGCTTTCTGCGTTGCTCATTGTGTTTGTAATGCGAAGGTATTTTCTAGAATGAAAAACTACTTTTTCTCCTCTGCCCTTGATGTTTCCATATCCATATTTTCCCAAGACTGTTTCCCGCTGTGAGTTGTCATCATCTAAATTGGCGTTGCAGTCGCTGATCCCTTTCTTTGGGATGTTATCTATAAAGGAGTGGAATTTGGTGCATAAAGCTAAAATTAGTCTTAGGATTGCAGATCAGGAATGCATTTTGTGGCTATTTGTTGAGAATACTGCTGCACAGTCATATCCTGCATACAGAATTAGCTTTTACAGCTTTCACTTTTTGATTTTTGTATTTGAGATTTTTGGGCAGTTTTTGCACTGGGAAATCCTAACTAGTCCTAAGCATCGGTTGCCATCAAAGCGATATTTCACGAGCATTTGGTGAAAGAGTCACAATTGGGGTAAAATATCACCAAATCGTTGTTTTCCCTAAAACGATGAAAAAATGAGTAAGACCTTGATGATTAAAAATTTGATTTTAATGATACACATTTAATGATACAAGTAATAGATGTACTGAATTTGAAAGCAATTGAATGAAAATTGTAGAAACAAAAATACTGTTTTTGACCAAAAATTAGCAACAAATTGGTAAAAAGCCCTCCGGTGTTCACCACCGTAAATAAGTATGTGAAAACTACCCTGCAAACAATTCCCGTAAGAACACAATGAATGTCCTGTATATATATTGCGGCTTTCTACCGTTATTGCTTCAACCATACCGAGAAAGGACAAGTACGGGAAATTTCCGTAAAACCTGTTACCGCATTGCATGCTGGTTTTCACGAAATATCCGGGGCTGTATCATACTGTTGTAAATCTCCAATCACGATTAAGGAAATTTGTGCGCACAAAAGTCATGGAAAATTGCAGGTTTTTTGGTCCAAAAACACCATTAAAATGGTAAAGCGTGGCTAGACCATTTTAATGGGGGTATCATCCAAGACTTGCCAACGGACCACGTCAGCCAAAACAATGTCAAAAAACTGACCCAGAAAATAAAATTGAAAAGCCGACAGGGGTGGGTGGGTGGGGGGCTGCTGAAGTTCTTTTTTCAATTTCCAACTATTACGCACGATGTACTGGGACGTAAGGATGACTTCATTTTATCATCCTTTTCCTCTTTTGCCGACACCAACATCAATTTGCCGACAGCGACACGATTGTGGCATCAAAAACGACGAATGGGGGTGTCACATCAGCCCCACTTCCCTCTAGCGACGCCCCGGGGAGAGGGGCCACAATGTGCCCCTCCCGATTCTGAGAGAGCCAAAAAAGCCCGGTCCCGATAGGGGTGATGTCTACCATAATTAATAACTAGTCATGTTAACAGATGCAGGTGTATTATGGTTTCCAAAGGGGGGGGGGGGGAAATTCAACCTCTTTATTGAACAGAAAGACAAGAAGTGCCGAACAGACATCGGATATTCTTGAGCACATTTGAAATGTTCCCGTGTATTGATACTTGTACCCCATTGCAAAGAACACGGAATATTGAATTCAGTTAATCATTATACAGAAAACGTGCACTGAATCACTGATTGATACATTTTAAAGTAACGTGCAACAAGTGTAATTCTGACACGATTTCACGATTTTAGAGTGCAGTATTTTCCATACCTTTAAACCTGCCCAAAATAATTGAGAAAAGTATGATATTGATAATGTGAACGAACCCCCCATGTACTTAGTTTTTATCGATAGCTCTATCAGTGTTGCTGCATGTGAGTCCTTACATTAGAAACGGGGAATCCCAATAGTGTGCATGAAACGTTGCCAGTCACAATTCATTCTTGTAACAATATCAAGACTTTTGTTTCAATCATATTATACAATTAGGCTGCAAAATAAAATGAAAATTAGAAATGAATGAATTTGAATAAAAGGGAGCGCTTCAACACAACAATCACATTTGCAAACAAAATTCACATAGCTATTAAGTAAATGAAAAAAATCAAAATGTAATAATCAAGGATCAAACAAGAACTACTGTAAACAAAGCAATCTCTTATTGGAAGGTTTAGTTTAAAACATAACTTTTAGTTGACGTTTTTCATTGCAATCGCATTGGTCATTTTATATTGGAACATTATTCATGGTTTTGCATGCATGTTTTATTTGGGGCCAAATTGGAGTTTATATTGCAGGTAACTGATTTTCATTCATTTCGTTTCGTATTTCGTTGAAATACAGATGCAGTTCTGCACGGCAACCATAATCTTTTCGATCGCCATTATTCTGGTTAGCTCTGTCGAGCTGCAAGCCGCCAATACTCGGCCGGTTCCCGCGGACGGTAATGATCCTGCGGCTCCAGTCTGCCAAATGTGCTGCCAGGGACCTGCTGCAGTGCCGGGCATCCCAGGTTTACCAGGTCAGCCAGGTCAAGTAGGCCCTTATGGTCCGGTCGGGTCAAAGGGTGATTCTGGTGTGCCTGGTCAAAAGGGTGACATGGGCCAAAATGGCCCTATGGGTGAGCTGGGAGCACCTGGGAACCCTGGGTCTAAAGGGGACGATGGGATAGGGCTGCCCGGCAAGATAGGTCCGAGAGGTCCTCCGGGATTAGTCGGACCAAGTGGAGAAACTGGTGTCAAAGGTCAAAAGGGTGAGCATGGGGAGAGTCCAGACGACTCCTCTAACCAGCAGGTAGCTTTCACCGTGACGAGGAGGACCAACACGGATACCTCCTCGAGTGACTCGACACGTTTACCTTTCGAGGAGACCGTGACGCTTCTGCCGGGTACCAGCTTCGATCTCGAGACTGGTACGTTTACCTGTAATATGCCGGGCACCTACGTATTTATGTTCTCTGCTCTCAAATATCCCGCTAACCAACTTCATGTTTATCTAAGGAAAAATGCCGACATCGTTGTTTCAGTCTTGAGCAGTGGTTCAAGTGAATACGAGCAGGTGTCTGGTGGCGCGGTGCTGGTTCTGCAGCGAGGAGACTCGGTGTATTTGACCATGTATGGTAGGGTGTATGCTGATAGCGATGACCTCCCCTCGTTTAGTGGCTTCTTGCTTTACACTGAATAGACAAATATTAACCCTCGATCACACATGTCGTCGTAATCTGTCTATCGTGATAGTGATATTCTATTCCATTTGGGAGTCCTAAGGTCTAAGAGTAATTTATTACGCTTCATTTGAGCCACAGAAACAAAGAAACACTAACACACCTGTCAATCCTCCTGGAAGCGAAGAAAAAAAATCATTTAAATGCCCGCGTAACTTATGAAGCCACACGCCTTCTAAGTGCAACCCACAGCATATGTTAATAAGCAGGGAATTAATACCATGTGTAAGCTATCCCATTTGGAAGTCCCAAGGTTTACGATTTATTTATTATACTTTATTTGAGTCACTGAGACAAGGGCAACACATCTGTTAAACCTCTTGGAGAAAGCAGGGTATTGCCTCGCGTTTTTCAGTTTTCTAGGGCTTTTAAGGTTAACCTGCTAAGCTGACACCATGTGGAGTTGACACAAGCCTATCAGAAATATTAAATGGAAGGTGCAGAATGCTGAAGTCGGTCTTTGATTATAAGAGCCATGCCCTTTGACACAGTTATCTGCCTAACACCCCCTGGTCGCTCATTTCATTGTTACGTCAAAATATCTCATATACCGTGATATGTTTCTGTTTTATAGCCATGTGATATATCTATACCATCCGCCATGGCGATACCCTCCCCTTTGATTAAAAAAACAAAATCGTGTAAGATCACTTCTTCATTATGGCACAGGGTTGAAGAATCAAGGACTCAATTTTAAGTACATGTGGCAATGATATTTGCTGGCTATGATATTTAAATTTAAGCTATCCTTTTATAAAATTGGTTGATAAACTTACATTACAGAAATTAAACAATCGTTTACATAATATATCTTAGTTTGTAGTTAAGTTTCAGAACACATAGATTATACATGCATCTTGGTGTGTATAACAACGATACCTGCATTTTGTGTAATAGATTAGAGCAATACGTGTTATCATAATAGACCAGTTACGTTGTAATAATAGTTTTATAATGCTGAAGGGATGCGACATTTCAATTGTTTGGTCTGTTGTGAATTTTGGAGGGGTGTGGCTGCTGCTAACGGACCCCGCCTTCCGCCAGGCGCATTAGACAGCGGCCACCCCACCCAGATAATTATTGACACGGTAGAGATCCGGGCATTACAAACAGAGAAAAACAATACACAAGTAAAATGTCACATAGTTTGCAATGTGCCATGATACGAACATTCCAATAGTTTGGTACAACTTTACAAAACGCCTATTGGGTATGATTTTTCACAAATGTTATGTAGATTATTACTTTGAAAATCGGAAAATAAATTTACCTCATATCTTGGTTAAACAAAGGTAAAGTTGTACCGAATCCTTGGCAAAGAAATTACTTATTTTTTTGTGTAGAATGACATTTTGTGTGGAATTTTACCTTTTAATTGGGTTTTACTAGACTGGTTTACCATGTCATATTATGTCAATTTCAAAAACAAACATCACATGTATCACACCGTGTCTTTATCAGTGATGCAGTCTAGTCAAAGCCAAATTCAAACCAAGTTCTCCTTATGGACAACACATTTTAAGATTTAGTTCTCTCAGGTCAAAACTGAGTGCACTTTCATTCCATGTGTAAATCCCACTGTAAGAAGCCCAACTATAAAGGCTGACTGTGAGAGGACATGCAGACCATATGACTTGAAGCTGGACTCCTTTTAATCTTCGAATCCTATCAAATGCGATTTAATAACTTCAATGACTTTAATTTGAGACTGGATTTTTACCTCAGCTGATTGCACTATATGTCTTGCAATCAGTCAACCTCCAAGGACACAGCTTTGACTGGACTCCTGCAACACCGCAAACCACCACACCACAATCATGTACTGCGATATTCATCGGAAGATCGCAGCACATGGCCTTACCCCTTAAGTAGGTAATTTGTACACAACGCATGGCAATTTTTGTTAAACCTACGTAAGTAGGCCAAGCAAAAACTTGGGTTGCATAACTTGTGTAAATGCACGGAATGACACTTGAAACACGTTCTTTTTAACTTTCACAAAACGTTTGTATTTTTTTGGGATCATATTTTACTTAAATGCAATATTTTTACCCAGTGTGTTTTACCTATTTATTTTAACCATTCTTGTTGTGTATATTACCTCTTACCTTTAATCCATAATTCAACAATTGGTGTGGTATCACAACTTCACTCGGACATAGGACACAGAATTTGTTTTATTACACAGACAACAATTGTATTATTGTCACATAGTTTGCTCATTGAAAGTTGATCTGATATTTAAGTAATTATTTAAAAGAATGCAGGATTAAGAAACTTCTCACCAAATATATCTTAGAATTTTGATGTCACAATTTCAGCTGTCATGAATGTCAGATGTCATGTGTGTACTGATACTTGATTACAGGAGATTTTGCTCGCTTAGTTGAAGATCAAAACAATTTCACGTATAATGAATATTGCTATTATATATTGATGTATAATGCGGAATTATTATCCTTAAGTACATTGGCAAAATTAAAAGTTACCATCGATCTGTATAACCATAATCTTACTTGACATTCTTGTGAAGGTGCCTTTCACCTGTGAAATAGGCTTGAATAAGACATGCTATAATATAATTCACACAATTTATATTACTGAAGAGCTGAAACAAAAATGTAATGTAAATGGTCTGTGTGAAGTTTTGACGGTCGCGGCATTTGTTGTTGAACTCCGCCTTCATCCCGGTGCATTGAAAAGCGGCCACGCCCTTCCAAGACCATTATTGACACACGTTACGGTAAAGATAAGGCCATGACGCTTTTATGTTCATATTTAAAGCAGACAAGGGCTAAAACAAATATGTGTAAAATGTTCAAGACACGTTATGATTGGAAACATTGAAAGTAAGCCTTGATCAATCCCATGAGGTCATAACGTCAAACCATATGCTGCAAAGCAGAGATTGGGTCTCATCAACAATGAAGAATAGTTTTTGGCGGGAAATGGAAAGAATTGCATCTTAACTTAATTTTAATGGAGTAGAAAGGAAAATACGATTGGTTTTTATTTGCAAACTACAATTATTTTTGTTCAGATTTGTTAAGGCTATGAAGAATAGGAACAATAGCAAAGCTGAGAGTGACGGTGTGGTTAATTTAAGGCTATCGACTCAGTAAATATCGCGGCCCTCGGCAGTGAAAGTGTGTACAATTTTCCTATTTGTTAATGACCCAACGAGTACCAGCGAAAGGTCACCTGTCCGGGACTTTACGCTATAGCGCCATCAACAAACCTGAATGGAGTTGATTTTTTCTAACCGATCCCAAACTCTAAAACATGTCCATCAGTGATGTAGTCGAGACCTCCATGTCCGAGACCAAGACCGAGACCTTAACTTCCGAGACCGATACCGAGACCGAGACTTTCACTTCCGAGACCTAGACCTACACCTCCGAGACCAAGACTTTGGAGTCCCGAGACCGAGACCGAGACCGAGACCTATATCAGTATAGCAACAAATATAAAATATGAGATTTGTTCTAACTTGTGCGATATCACTTGCTTTCATGTTTGTAAAAAACTTACTTCCTAATCCTTGCAAAAACGTTTTACTTAAAAGAAAAATGGAAATGTAAAGCTTACACGTTTGAAAAAAAATAGCAGTTAATGTTGGGAAATCACTATGACACCATATTCAGTATTTAGACAACATTACGAGTCAAGAAATGGATACAAATACATTTGTTTAATCCTCTGGAATGGTCTCTTCAGTCTCTGTTATGGTGGTGATACATAATGCAAAAGAACACCCTAAATATAACTTCAAGGTTTCTCCTATTTTGTGTAATTTTGTGTTCGACAATATGAATATTTAAGTTCGTAGGATATTTGAAAAACGATTAAATCGCAAACAAGTTCTTATTGATTATGACTAATGGGAACATGTTTATGCTGTTATCATTATGCGCGTGTTCCCGGACCTCACCTCCGTGCGTATAACCGAGTAAAAAACTGTACATGTACTATATAGGAAGGGGTATGTTATGCAGACCATTACTAGTATCATCATCATCATGTCAACTTCATTTTGCAACGCTTATGGCTGTGTCGAAACACGACTGAAAAAGGGAGAGGGTAAAAAGTAAAGCGCTTCCTGTTGAAATTTCTTTGGGTCTCGAGCCGAGACCAGTGGCCGAAACCCGAGACATTGAGGCCCGAGACCGATACCGAGACCGAGACCGGACTCTGAGGCTCGAGACCGAGATCGAGATCGAGACCAGCAAAAACGGGTCTCGAAATCGTCTCGAGACCGAGACCAGGTCTCGAGACCTACATCACTGATGTCCATACAGTAAAAGGCGGCTAAGATGAGTAGGCATGCTCTAGATTTGTACGTGCCACGCGAGTTTTCCTATAGTAAAACTAAAAGTTATCATTATACCGGGCGCATTTGGGGCGTTCCGGTCAATGTACATCGTACAGATCCGTGTATTGTTACCACGAGGGCCCACAGAGTATGACTAACCATGTCAGATAATCCCAGAATGCTCACTGACAATCGGAAAACAATTTCTGCACGTTCCATAGTACAACAACCATTTGATCCAAATTTCTGGAGTAATCAGAACTCTCTTAATATACGGCCCAGACAACGAACAGATCAAGTATTAAATCTGATGCCTAGTTTTGATGACGGATACATTTTAATTTATTTGAAATATTGAAAAAAAATTAAAAGAGCCAATTCCTGGCAAATCATTCCTCCCCGTCTGGGGAGTACAAACACCGACGCTGACAATAGGATTGCATTAATTATTTCAGGAATATAATTTTCGAAAGGTTTTCGCACCTTTGAAAAGAACGTTTTTTTTATAAAACTTTATAGGAAACACGTAGATCTTAAGCCTGCCGCACACTAACCGCTAAAGTTCATTCGTGACCAGTGGCGTAAGCACTTGGCTCTCGTGTGCGGTCAATTTTACGAAGATTTTGCCGTTTGTGGCGCTGCGCCAAATATCTAACGTGTTTTATAATTTTGGCCACGCGTGGCAAAAGTCTTACCGTGTGCGGCGAACGAAAGCCATCCGCTCTGCGGCCAGGGGTAGGTCGCATGCGTGGTGGCGGGCACATCACTCAACTGCAACTTCTCTAGCACTTGCAGGTGGCCCTTTTAGTGAGTTTTTCGGGCGCTGCCGCTACTTGGAGAATTGTTTTAGCGTTTGTGTAGCTGTTCCGCAAGGATTTTAATCTTGCTTTCACCCATCCATCTGAAAAAAAGTTATTTAACATTCAATCCGGTACATTTATGTATAATTTGGAGAGAATGTGCATTATTTGCTACGTGGCAGTTTACATTTCAATGTGAAATACTTAGTAGGCATGCTCTAGATTTGTACGTGCCACGCGAGTTTTCCTATAGTAAAACTAAAAGTTATCATTACACCGGGCGCATTTGGGGCGTTCCGGTCAATGTACATCGTACAGATCCGTGTATTTTGTCAATTTTGTCAATGGGTGTCAGTGGGTACGTGCAAGCAAGATTAAAATCCTTGCGTAACAGCTACACAAAAGCTAAAAAACCTACAAGTAGTGGCAGCGCACAAAAAAAACTCACTAAAAGGGCCCCCTGGCTAGTGCTAGAGAGTTTGAGTTATTTCCAGTTCTTTATTGACTCCACGACCAATTTGTACAGTGGATATAGGGAGTTACATAAAACAACTGTACGACGCTACACATTAAAAATATGTCAACACACGTGAGAAACCGTTATTAAACAATTAAACAAGTAAACAAAAACATTGAATAATAAACAAGTAAGCAAATAAAAGTATTGTTTGGAAAAATAAAAACGGAATACACTCACAAAAGACATTCAGGCACCAGATCACATGTAAAAGGGAGCTGCAGTTCCGTGTGTGCCTGCCACCAAGCATGCGTCCTACCGTTTGCCGTACTGAGCGGATGGCTTTCGTTAGCCGCACACGGTAAGACTTTGCCACGCATGGCAACATTATTGTGACAAAAATCGCTTGCTCTTGATTAGCCTTGGTCAAGGCGTTCGTCATTAGCCGAGCGTACGGTAACTGATCGGTGGCTAACATTCTCCCCGCGCGCTAACTGGCAAGTGCAATGAAAGCTAGTTAGCGTACGTGCAGTGCACAAATAAAGGGCGAACAGCGACCT
>JAULKO010064691.1:0-22328 GCA_032356045.1 Mediaster aequalis | reverse complement strand
GATATAGTCATGATAAATCTCCTTTGCTTTTTATTGACTTGACACAGGATGGGTCGTTTCCAGTCGCCCTACGGGCTCCTTTCACCGCCGCATCCTGTGCAATATTCTCACCGATAACCCGCTCGACGAAATCTTTCATTAATGCTCGAGCGGCGAACAACGGAAAACGCTTTTCGTCACTATAATCATCAGGTACTATACAACTAGACAATGGCAAAGAAAACAGCCAGCATGAAGCCATCCGTAGATACACTGGATGGTGCTATTACTCTACTGCTCCCTATGCAGCCTGGGAAAAGGGGACGGTCGAGAATGTAATCAAGGTGTTGAGGAAACTGTTACCAAAAAGTAGCGACTTTTCTTTTGTTGACCAGAGCACCAGTGAAAAAATTGGAAGCGTGGTTCAATCACTGACCGATGAAGGGCTTGGATTCAAAACACCTCATGAGGTGTACAACGCCAAATAATGTTGCGTTTCACTTTGGAATCCACAAGTTTTTGCCGAGAGTACGATAGAATACACCTCCCAATACCTTTGCCTTAATTATTATGTCATGGTCATCTTTCCTGCGTACGCATAGCGGCACCTTTCTGCGTGGCCTCTGTATGGGGGCGGCTGACCTAGTGCCTGGCGTCTCGGGTGGCACCATCGCTTTTATCACCGGTATTTATTCGCGTCTGCTCACCGCCTTAGGTGCTTTCTCACAACCTGCATTTTGGCGTAATCTGTCTAGTCTGCAATTCCTTCGCCTCTGGCAACAAACCGACGCTACGTTTCTAGCAGTACTGGCCGCCGGTATCATCACCGCCGTCATCAGCCTGTCTAGCCTGTTGCATCACTGGCTGGAAACGCAGGCACACCTGCTCCTTGCCTTCTTCTTTGGCTTGGTGGTTGCCTCTGTTCTGGTTGTCTATCGTCGCTGGAATGGGGTTCGCTGGCAACACTATGTACTAACGCTACTGATGGCAGCACTCACAGCGTGGCTCGTCACCTTACCCCCTGCCGACGGCGGTGATGCGACTTTACCTTTCCTCTTTCTGGGCGGCATGGTCTCTATTTGTGCGATGCTGTTGCCTGGTATTTCTGGCAGTTATATCTTACTCATCATCGGCTTGTACCCCGTGATTATCACCGCCTTACACGAACGCGACTGGTTAACCATTATCGTCTTTGCGGCAGGTTGCGGCATGGGCATAATCTTTTTCTCTCGCCTTATCAGCGTCTTGCTGCATCGCTATCAAACAATGATGATCGCAGGTTTGCTCGGTGTGATGATGGGTGCCTCACCGAAACTCTGGCCTTGGAAAGAAAGTGCCAGCGGGGTAAAAATTATTCTGCAAAAAAATGTTAGCCCAGCCAACTTTGATGGTAATCCAGAATTTTTCCTCGTCGGTCTTTTAGTACTTGTTGGCGCCGCAGCGATACTTGCTCTTGATACTCTGCGCGCACGCTTAACCGATGCCCAATGACACCCCTTCTACCGGTCAATCTATCGTTAATGGGCACCTCTAAAAACCCCAGCACTAATTTACGAAGCGCATAAAACAGCACTTTTTTCAAGCAAAATCTCATTAAATAGGGTCACTATTCGCCTCTTTTTTGCCTAAAAAATGCACCATTTCTAATTCCCGTGGAACGCACTCGTATTAATCAGAGCTTCCTTAATTTTCTGCGCACGTCGTGGCGTGATGGCATTCGTATTTATTGGCAATTGCTCCTATTAGTACTGCCGCTTTTGCTGGCGATACGAATACTCGACAACGCTTTTAATATTGTTGAACGTAGCGGTCAATGGATAGCACCGCTGATGAGTTGGGTTGGCTTGCCAGGCGAGTGTGGCATTGTTTTAACCATCGGCATGTTACTCAACCTTTACGCCGCCATGTTGATGCTGGCTTCACTACTGACGACGGTTGATTTAACGGTTGCCCAAGTAACCGTCTTGATGTCAATGTGCCTAGTCGCCCATGCACTACCAGTTGAAACACGCATCGCTCAACAAGTCGGAATGCGACTCATCGCATCGCTATTGTGGCGAATCGTCAATGCCTTTCTACTCGGCGTGATTCTTCATCATCTCTACGCCGATAGCTGGCTACAAACGCCCGCGGTTGTACAGTTTGCGGCCTCACCAATAACACTGAGCTGGCGCGATTGGCTCATCAATGAAGGGCGTAATTGGCTCGTCATCTTTATCACGGTGCAAGCACTGGTGCTCTTCGTCAACGGACTGAAAATATCGCGCTTGGATCGCTGGATCAGCAAAGGGCTAGCACCGTTGCTACGTCTGGTTGGCATTCACGATAAGGCAACCGTGATGACCATCATTGGCTTGCTACTCGGTATTTCCTACGGCGGTGGCTTGATGATTGAAGAGAAAAGACGGGGGAATATTGACCGACGACAATTACTGTGCGCCATCGCTATGCTATCTTTGTGCCACTCCATTGTCGAAGATACCCTGCTGGTCATGCTGGTCGGTGCCCATTGGAGTGGCGTTTTCATCGGCCGTCTGCTCTTTACCATAGTGATGATGTTCGTCTTTGCCCGCCTTATCTGGCGTGCCAGCGATAGAGTCATTGATAAAATCGCACCACCAATCAGTTCTCCTTAAGGGCACCTCTAAAAAACCCCAGCACAATTTATGAAGCGCATAAAACAGCACCTTTTTCAAGCAAAATCTCGTTAAATAGGGTCACTATTCGCCTCTTTTTTGCCTAAAATATGCACTATTTTCTACACACCCTGAGACCTTTGCATAAAGAGGGATTTTGCTTTGTGGCAAGGCGAAAGCGCACGGAATGAGGGAGTTTATTAGCATCAATGACCGATTGAGTACGGTTTCAACGCTGCCACAGAGTAAAATAGCCAATTATGCAAAGGTCTCTACCTAAATCGCACTGGAGTTCTTAGAACTACCCTTAAATTGCCCCAATCGACCGTCATTTCCCCTTATCATGTCGGTATACTCCTACCGCTGGCTGCCGCTGGTGGCTGTGGTTTGTTACAAACACTACCCGCCATTCCACCGCTGTCTTGGGCATTGGTTCTGATCCCCCTCGCTGTCGTTGCGATTCATCAGCGATTGCCGCCTATCCTGCGAGTATTGTTGCTCATCCTGCTGTTTGCTGCGATTGGTTTTTTCTATGCCGCTTGGCGTGCTGATTGGCGACTGACAGAATCCATCCCCAGTGACTTGGTTTGGCAGGATGTGACCGTTGAAGGAACGATTAAGGGTGCGCCCAGTGTTGACCCTAATAAAACACAAATAGATTTTTTTATTGAGCGCGTGGTTGCTCCGCGGTTAATCACACTGAACATCCGAGCGAGGCTCAGCGATTATCATCATCATAGCCAGCCGCTCGCCACTCTGAAGGAAAATAGTCACTTGCGCCTCCGTGTCCGCTTGCGCCCTCCCGCTGGCAGTTTTAACCCGTATAACTTTGATTACGCCGGCTACTTATTCGCCCATAATATTCGACTCATCGGCTACCTGCGCGACCGTCAGAATATTGGCGTTATTCAACAACCTACGAGCTGGCAACCGCGGCAACGTATTCGTCAACGTCTAACCGCTAGTCAGGCCAGACAAACACCTTTATTGGCAGCACTTATCCTTGGCGATCGCAGTCGCCTGAGCGACAATCACTGGCGCGTCTTGCGGCGTACGGGGACGGCTCATCTGGTCAGCGTCTCTGGTACTCATATTGGCCTTATCTACCTACTCATTGCCAGCGTCATCGGTTTTCTCTGGCGACGACAACCGCGTTTATTGCGACTGATGCCAACAACACGGGCGGCTTTATTGTTATCTTTACCGGCGGCATTTATCTACGCTTGGTTAGCTGGTTGGGGCGTTCCTATTCAACGCAGCTTCATCATGGTTGCCACAGCAGCACTGGTGCTTCTCTATGGCGGTCTATTCTCACCCCATCGTGCCATCTGTTTGGCAATGGGTATTGTCATTTTGATTGATCCCTGGGTGGTTATCAGCCCCGGCTTCTGGCTATCTTTTATCCTGACCTGTACCGTTATTATCGCCGTTTGCAATCGCAGTGGTGGTTGGTTGCGACGATTACTCCTCATGCAATGTCTCGCCTCTGTCATCGCCATTCCCTTAACGCTCTGGTTCTTCAACGAAGCGGCTCTATTATCGCCATTGGCCAATCTAATCGCTATTCCAATCATTGGTTTTGTCGTCTTACCACTGGCACTGGCTGGTATTTTCTTGGGTGATGGCAGTTGGTTACTGGCTGGTTATGTCGCTGATGGCCTCTGGTATTGCCTGCAATGGCTCTCAGCACTTCCGTTCGCCAGCTGGTCGCCCGCACAAGCACCACTATGGCTGTTTATCCTAGCATTGCTCGGGGGGGCTTGGTTGTTACTACCGCGCGGCGTTCCACACCGTGCCGTCGGTTTGCTACCCGTACTTGCTATGCTATTTTGGCAGGCACCAACACCAGCACCAGGTAACCTGCGGCTAACCGTGCTTGACGTCGGTCAGGGTAATGCCCTGGTGGCACAAACAACCGACACGACAACCGTCTACGATACCGGCCGTCCCTACGGCGGTGTCATTATTGCCAGTTACCTGCGCGGACTCGGCATTCGACGAATCAATCAGCTCATCATCAGTCATCCAGATGAAGACCATAGCGGTGGCTGGCAAAGATTGGCCGAAGCCATACCGATTGACCGCGTCATTCGCTCTGAAGGACCCAACCCTTGCCAGCGCGGACAACAATGGCTTGCTAACGATGTCTCCTTTGAGATATTGCACCCCGGTACGAATCGGGCTGATAACCGTAATGACAACAGCTGTGTTTTGCTGATTCGCACAGCCAACGGACAAAGCGTACTGTTGACTGGAGATATTTCGGATGATGTGGAAGCAACACTCGTCCCTCAGCTAGACCCGGTCACAGCCTTGCTGGTTGCCCATCATGGCTCTCAACATGCCACCAGCCAAACCTTGCTAAATACCACTCAACCGACGATAGCTATTATCTCGGTCGGTCGCAATACTTATAATCACCCACATCCCGACGTTTTAAAACGATTGCAAACGACCACCACCAGCGTTTATCGAACCGATGAACATGGTGCTATCGTCCTTCAGCTGGGAACAACACCAACCATTGTCAATCACTACCGTCAGCGTCAACAACGCTACTGGCATCAATAACCAGCACTTCAATCGCGATGAGACCATTTTCAACGCCACCACGGCGTAAAAGATTTGGAGACCATTGCATAGGTGAAAACGCACGGAGTGAATATGGTGAGACGCAAAGCCTTGCGTCTCCTTCAGCTGGGCTCAAGCGGAGTGCTGGGGTACCCTTTAGAGGCAGTAAAGACGCTAATCTGGAGACGCAAAGCCTTGCGTCTCTACAACGATAATACGATAGGCCATGATAGATTAATCATTTTCCTAGCCTTCCTTCTCTCACGCGGGAAGAATAACTGCAATGCAATGGTCTCTGCTTATGCAATGGTCTTCAATCGTTATGAGCCGTTTCATATTCCTCCAGCGACGGACATTGACAAACTAGATTTCTATCTCCGTAAGCAGCGTCAATACGACCGATTGGCGGCCAGTATTTATCCTGACGTAGCCAGTCCATCGGGTAGACAGCCTGCTGTCGTGAATAAGCATGCGACCATCCTTCCGCCACTGCTTTTTCGGCTGTATGCGGCGCATTAACCAGCGGATTATCGGTCGCCGACCACTCCCCTTTTTCAATTTTTTCAATTTCCGCTCTGATCGTCAACAGCGCATCACAAAACCGATCTAGCTCCGCCTTCGACTCGGATTCCGTCGGTTCTATCATCATCGACTCGGCAACTGGCCACGATACCGTCGGCGCGTGAAAACCGAAATCCATCAGACGTTTGGCGATATCTTCTACCGACACACCCGCACTTTTTTTGAATTGACGCGCATCAACGATACACTCATGGGCGACAAAACCGCCTTCTCCACGGTACAACAGGGGATACTTTTTCTCCAGACGGCGAGTCACATAGTTGGCGTTGAGGACCGCCGTTAGCGTTGCTCGACGTAAGCCAACACCCCCCATCAAGCGCATGTATAGCCACGGAATCACCAAAATCAATGCCGATCCATAAGGTGCCGCTGAGACCGTCCCGCATTGCTTGGCTGGTGATGGCGATAGCGGATGCCCTGGCAAGTAAGGCATCAAATGCTTCAAGACGGCGATCGGCCCCATCCCCGGACCACCACCCCCATGCGGAATACAGAAGGTCTTGTGTAAATTGATGTGCATGACATCCGGTCCCAATTGCCCCGGTAGGGCAACACCCACCAGCGCATTCAAATTCGCCCCGTCCATATACACTTGACCACCCGCATTATGCACCACCTGACAAACCGCCGACAGAGAAGTCCCATAAACACCGTAAGTAGACGGGTACGTCAGCATTAAGGCCGCCAGATTATCGCCATGTTGCGCAATTTTCTCCCGTAAATCGTCCAGTGACACCTGACCACCCGCATCCACCTCAATCACGACAACTTGCAGTCCCGCCATCACGGCACTGGCTGGATTAGTGCCATGTGCCGATCTTGGAATCAAGCAAATATGGCGGTGCGCCTGCCCGATGTCACGCAGATAAGCACGTATCGTCAACAGACCGGCATACTCGCCTTGCGCCCCCGCATTCGGCTGCAAACAAACGGCATCAAAGCCAGTTACCCGCGCCAATAAATCAGACAAATCATTCATCAAATATTGATAACCGAGCGTTTGATGAGGCGGCGCGAACGGATGAATATTCGCAAACTGCGGCCACGATATGGGTTCAATTTCAATCGTCGCGTTGAGTTTCATCGTACACGAACCTAACGCTATCATGGAGCGATTCAGCGCAATATCTTTCCCGGCCAACTGTCGCAAATAACGCAACATCTGCTGCTCCGTATGATAACGATTGAAAACAGGATGCGTCAAAACGGGCGTCTGTCGCTGTAACGATGGTGGCAATACGGATTGTCCTTGAATATCGTCGAAAGTCGGGGCATGATCAGAGAAAGCACGCCAGATCAACTCAATATGCTTTGGCAGTGTCATCTCATCAACGCTAATACTGACAGCGTCAGTCAGTGCCAATAGATTAATATTACTCGCTTGTGCCCGCGCAACAACGTTGGCGGCTGCCGTTGTTTGTATTTGCACCGTACCAAAAAAAGAATCCGCCAATAAAGTGTAACCCATCTGCTGCAATCCAGCCGCGAGAATTTCACTCAGCTGCTGTACCCGCCGAGCGATCGCTACCAGCCGTTGTGGGCCATGATAGATGGCGTATGCCGCCGCCAACATCGCCGGCAACGCTTGCGCCGTACAAATATTACTCGTTGCTTTCTCACGTCGGATATGCTGCTCGCGTGACTGTAACGACAAACGATAACCAACCTGCCCGGTCTTATCTTTTGAGACGCCAACAAGACGACCAGCAACGCGCATCCGGTGCGCCTGACGAAAGGCAAAAAAGCCTGGATGTGGACCACCCGCCCCCAGCGATAAGCCAAACCGCTGAGCAGAACCGAGCACCACATCAGCCCCCATCTCTCCAGGCGGTTTAATCAATAATAAAGCCAGCAAATCAGTAGCAACAGCAATATTCACCCCGTCACTTTTCAACGTTTGAATAGGTGCAGTCAAATCGCGAACGACACCATTGCCACCCGGATACGCTAACAAGGCAGCAAACGCATCAGTGCGTCCTAACATCGCCGACAGGGGAGCAACAACCACCTCTATTCCCAGCGGTTCAGCGCGTGTTTTAACAACCGCCAACGTCTGTGGGAAAAGTAACTCATCCACCAGAAAAACCCGCCGCTCCGTTTTATTCTCTCGCCAAAATAGCATCATCGCCTCAGCCGCAGCAGTCGCTTCATCCAGCAAGGAAGCCCCCGCCATTGGCAAGCCAGTTAAATCAGCGATCATTGTCTGGAAATTAATCAACATCTCTAACCGGCCTTGGGCGATCTCTGGCTGATATGGCGTATAAGCCGTGTACCAAGCCGGATCTTCCAGCAACTTACGACGAATAATCGCCGGCATATCAGCACTGTAGTAACCAAGGCCGATCATACTGACGGCAACTTTATTCTGACGTGCATAATAGTACAATGCCGATTGTGCCTCTCGCTCAGACACCGGCACCCCCAAATCCGGTGCTGACGATACAATATCAGCTGGCAACGCCTTTGTCATTTCCTCCAAATTTTTCATCCCGAATAACTGCAACATCTGCGCCTGTTCATCGTCAGATAAGCCGCAATGACGGTTAGCAAAGTCTTGGGGTGGATTCAACGCATCTGATTTCATTGTTCTTCCTCCACGTAGCGAGCATACGCCTCGGCATCCATCAAAGTCGATAAATCAGGTGCCGCTTCCAATTTCAAATCAAGTAACCAGCCCGCCGTCTCAGGCGATTCATTGACAATCGCGGGATTATCCGCAATCTCCTCATTGACCGCAACAACCTGACCGGCAACGGGGGTATATATATCACTCGCCGCCTTCACCGATTCAATAACCGCACAAACTTCACCAGCGGCGACTGTCCGACCAATATCAGGCAATTCAACCATGACGACATCCCCTAACTGCTGCTGGGCGAAATCGGTGATACCAAGACGCCAACAATCCCCGATTGGATCAATCCATTCATGCTTTTCTGTGTATTTTCTACTCATATTTTCCTCCTTTTTTTATCAACAGTGAATAATAAATCGAGACCTTTTCATAAACAGGAATTTTGCTTGGCAAGGCAAAAACGCACGGAATGAGGGAGTTTATTCGTCATCAATGACCGATTGAGACCATTTTCAACGCCGCCACAGAGTAAAATAGCCAATTATGCAAAGGTCTCCAACCATCTGATTAGCGATGGTAACGGTGCGGCACAAACGGTAACGTCACCCGTTGACAAACAACATCCCGGCCACGCACCGAAGCCGTCAATTGAGTCGCACTCGCCGCTGCCGTCTTGACATACGCCAGCGCAATCGGTGCCGCTAACGTGGGTGAATACGATCCGCTCGTCACCACCCCAACACGCTCCCCAGCGATTGATAATGACGCACCTTGGCGCACTGGCGTTTTCCCCTGCACGCGCAAGCCGATGCGGCGGCGCGGTGGCCCAGATGCAATCTGCTGAGCAATTTTTTCAGCACCCACATAGCCACTGCCTTGACGACGATGCGGTGGAATTATCCAGAGCAAATCCGCCTCAACCGGTGTTGTGTTCTCGTCCAACTCATGGCCATATAAACATAACCCAGCCTCTAACCGCAAGGAATCTCTCGCCCCTAAACCAGCCGGCCCAACGGCGGTTTGTTGTACCAACCGCTCGGCAAGACCAATCGCCTCAGCCGCTGCGACAGAAATCTCAAAACCGTCCTCACCAGTATATCCGCACCGTGCCAGACGACAAGGCAGACCGTCAATATCCGTCCAAATACTGTGCATGAATGTTAGCGTGTCAGCCGCCGGTGATAGGGCCGTTACCGCCGCCGCTGCCGCCGGCCCTTGAATGGCTATTAAGGATCTGTCCTGATACTCCAATAAATCATCTGGCGCCGGTAGTTTGGCACGCAGATAATCAATCGCGATGTGCTTCCGAGATGCATTCAGAACTAGAAAAAAGCCACGATCACCATCGTTGGAGATAATGCAATCATCGAGTGCGCCACCTTTTGCTGTCATCAAGTATGTATAGCGTGATTCACCAACAGGAATAGCGGACACGTCAGCCGCCACCAGCGTTGACAGCACAGCGGCGGCCGACGGACGAATCATCACCTGTCCCATGTGCGAGACATCAAATAGCGAGGCTTGCCCTCGCGTTTGTTCATGCTCGGCAATCAAGCCGCCACCAGCATAGGACAATGGCAAGTAATAACCGGCAAAGTCAACCATCCTAGCAGCCCACTGCTGGTGCCACGAGAACAACGGTGTTTTAATATAATCAGACAAAAAGGCCTCCTTTAGGTTTTTCGCCCCGTCTGTCCTGATACCTGAGAGATTCCTTTCATAAATGAAACTTGCCCCTTCGGTGAAGCGAATTTAATCGCTTGCTCTCCAGACCGATCTACAGCATCAACGGTATTTTTACCTGAGATTTTCCGGGAAGTTATACCCATCGGTGGAAGGCTCACGACCTTCTCTTTTCCGTTGATCTAACAACAATCTAACCACCTCAGCTGACACTGCAACGATGATGGCTACCGCCATTGTAGCAGAGTAATCATCAAACCAAAGCAACGCGAAGGTTAGCCACCTATGAAAATCAGTAGCGGCAGCAGCAGATTAATGCTATGAACCGAACTCGGTGGGTACTATCTCTAGTACTCCGTTGCCGTGATTGCTCGTCGCTATTCTAACTCAACTCTGTGATTGAGCCAGTTATCGTGCCGCCAAATAAAAACCGATGTGCCCCTCTACCAACGCGGTAAACCCCCATACCCACCGCCACCAAAAAAAAGGCAAAAATGCCCATATGAATATAGAACCAAAGAGACCGAGAACCCCAAATATTCTCAATGTGAAAAAAGCCTAATTGATACATGACAATGACTGCCAAAAAGCAAGCCGCCAAGATACTAAGACCAGTGACAATGTCCAAAAAGCCCAGCCGCCGAATCTCTGCAATGCGATCTCTCACGCAGGCATCCACTATCGACTGGGCAACGTTAGCATCAACACCCCGACTACCCAGCCACGCCCGCACATCCTGTGCTGTTTCACCCCAAAATATTTTGGCGCGGACTTCGCGCAAAAGTAAGCGAACTTTTTTATCGTTGTCTATCTCAATTACCCACCACAGCAGCTAGTATACCTTTCTAAGGCTGGCCCTTACAAAAATGCGGTGCTCACCCACAGTCCCCGCCCTCGTCCACCAAAAAAATAGGAGGACACAAACATTAATGATTCACATTGCCGCTCTTTGGTACACACCATCGATGAGACCATTGCAGTGCAGTTATTCTTTCCGTAGGAGAAAAAGGAAGGCTGGAAAAATGATTAATCTATCATGGTCTATCGTGGCAACTTGGGAACGTTGTAGAGACGCAGAGCCCTACATCTCAACATACTCACTCCGTACGTTTTTACCTACCTGTGCGTCGCACGCAGACAAGCCTTGCCACAGTCACAGACTGCCACAAAGCAAAGTATTCACCTATGCAATGGTCTCGTTTGATAAAATGCCAGTATCTAAAATGTGCTACCGCTATTAATTGGCGGCATTTATCGATCGTTTCCATTTTTTCCCGCTTTGGAGCGATTATCGCCATTCGCATACAGATATTTTTGGATTTTTTGTGTCCGTTTGCGATTGACAGATGTAAGATATGATACAATCTTTCCGTCAATTAACCCAACAACTACTAAATGGTCGATACGCTGAACGAAAACGCCAAACCCATCGCCATTAGCACGATAGCATGGCAAAACCAAAAGACATATAACAATGAAAACAACCCTCATTATTCTTTGCACTTTCCTTGTCACCGGCTGCGCAACGCAAATGGGAGTTGTTTAGCGGAAATGTTACGTATTATTCCGGAGGATGGTGCCATTTTTTACAATCACAAGTGGCGCGTTCAAGCAGGTTTATTGCAAGATAGGCACGACATCGTTTCAGATTTCCCAGTTAGGCAAATTATTATTTGGCAACGGAAAGGTGGAATAAATTTTAACCCTGGATACTTTCTCCCAACCTATGAAGTTATTTATTTGATAGCAAAGCCAAAATTCAAACTTTCAAAAAAAACCAACGCTCACGGCGATGTATGGGAATTCGGACAAGAAAATAAAAATCAACACCCGGCTCCTTTCCCTGTTGATTTAATTGAAAGAATTATTTCTTCAACGCATGCTAACCGTGTTTTAGATCCGTTTATGGGATCCGGCACTACCGCAATAGCAGCAAGAAATCTAGGTCGGCAATTTATTGGAATAGATATTTCTCCTGAATATTGTGAAATGGCACGAGAACGTATTAATAACCCTGAATCCACTGTAAAGCAAAGAGCCATCGGTCAACAAACAATACAACAGCAAACCTTATTCGAGCACATGAAAACAGAATGAAAACATACACAAAAAGTAGTCTAATTGGAGCATTGAAAAACATTCGCGATCGAGGTTGGATTCAAACAAGAAGAAAAAACAACGACGGTGAGGTTGGCAATACACTTGAAGATTTATTAGGTATAGAAGAAAACAATTTACCATTACCCAATGCCGCTGAATGGGAATTAAAAGCACAGAAAAAAGATACCACTGCGTTGATTACACTTTTCCACATGGAACCGTCCCCACGGGCATTTAAGTTTGTTCCATCAATACTTTTACCTGATTTTGGTTGGAAACATCAAGAAGCAGGGGGAAATATCCCAGTGAAGAAAAAAGCTTTAGACAAACCATCAATGCGGTAGCCTATAGCGGTAGAGGATTTACAGTTCAAGTTGATAGAGATAACCAAAAAATTTTAGTTCATTTTGACCAAGAAAAAATTGATTCAGTTGATTATGCCGTTTGGAAGGTTGAGCTATCAAAGAAAGTATTAAGTCCTCAACCATATTGGGGATTTGATGATTTGTTCCACAAAGTTGGTTCAAAACTACACAACTGTTTTTTTGTCAATGCTGATTCAAAGAATATAGATGGAAGTCTTCATTTTCACTACCAAGATATTTACATGCTACAAAATCTTGATAAAGATAAATTTATTGATGCCATTGAACAGGGTCGATTATACATAGATTTTGATGCAAGAACAGGACACAATCATGGAACCAAGTTTAGATTGAGAAACCAATATTTGATTGATCTATATGCAGATGTCGGACAATACTAAGCACCCAACCAATCACTCCAGTGAACGGTGTTCCACCGCCGCCGAGTTTGTCAAAATAATCAAGGGGTCAGAGTAATTGATTTGTGCTTTACAAGAGGTGGAAACAGAAAGTCGAAAATGTTTGCAAATCAATTACTCTGACCCCTTGATTTTATGATTTTATGACCCCTTGATTTTAACCTGCAAAAAATTGACTGTTTTTTCTTGAATGAATACTCCACATATCTTCTTTATCACCAGTAGATAAATATATTTTCTTGTGAATACTGCACAAATATCTAACCCTATCTTCAGTCAAATTGTTATAGCTTGCTATTGCACGCGTTGAACGAAATTTTTTACCCTTTTCACTTGCTGTATGTTTACACATCCAAGCATAGATTTGCTTCGACTCAAAATATTGGATTACTTTAGAATGCAGGTATTGAGCCAAACAAACAGCTGCACCACCGACACTACCAATAACTACTCCATCGATTAAATTAGGCACTGACTACTCCTTTGCGTACAACAACCAAGCTCACGGGATTTAAACTCCAAGCAATTTGCTTGGTATAGCCAAACACCAACATTATCATCACGAAAGACACATTGATTGATAGCATATACAGACTCTTCCATTACCACTAGGGGTAATGACGTATTTTCTTTTGCTGATTTGTATTCCATAGCTGCCCTTAATATCTGTCATTTGTTTTTGTACTTTGCACAAACCCCAATTTTTTCAGGTGCAATAAGTAAGAAAATCGCAGGTATGCTTTTCTCATAGTTGTTATTTTGACCATTGGCAAACGACGCCATTGTACACCAATATAAAGGAAGTTCTAATTAATGCAAGCACATCCCACAAAAATTATAAACAACCCTTTTTCCAAGCAAAAACTCGTTGAATATGAGACCATTGCATGAGCCAATCTTTTACTCCGTGGCGGCGTTGAAACTGGTCTCAATCGGTCATTGATGCAGATAAACTCCCTCATTCCGTGCGTTTTTGCCTTGCCACAAAGCAAAATATTCGCCTATGCAATGGTCTCAATAGGTCCACTATTCACCGCATTGTTGCCCAAAAAATGCACCCTTTCTAATGTCCGTGAAACGCACTCGCATTAATCAGAGCTTCCTAAACTGACGTGTGCATGGGGTGCGGTAATCAGCCACTGATGAAAGAAGTAAAAGATGCGCCATAAATAGCCGATACTGTCCACACTATTCTTCGTCTTATCAAGTAGTTAATGGCGATCTGGAAAATTGCCAATCTTGGTCACATCTACCTGATATCCTGCCTGATTGGTGCGGTAATGCTAGAATAAAGATTAAATGAGACTATTGCATCAGCAAATCTTTTACTTTGGTGCGGTGTTGAAGCCGTATTTTCTCCCTCTGGGACAGACGCGTCTAGGAGAGAGCGAGAGGGTTGGCAAATAGGTCATTGATGATAGATAAACCCTCTCATGCCGTGTGTTTTCGCCTTGCACCAGTCGTAGACTGGCAACAAGCAAAATATTCGCTTATGCAATGGTCTCTAAATAACATTTTCACCAAAGAAAAGCAGGGAGAAACGTGAACACCATTTCAAAAATTATTCTCGGCGTTATTATTATTGGCACCATCTCTTGGTTGACCGTGTTTGTTGCTGCCGCGCTGACCCCGTTTATCTTAGCGGCGGTGGTGGCCTATATCGCTTCCCCAGTGGCTGAAAAGATAGAGCGGCGAGGATGGTCACCAACCGCTGTGTCATCTCTGATTGTCTTTACTTTGATGGTTCTACTGTTGCTACTACCGCTGGCTATATTGCCTTTGATAGTGGCGCAAGTTCGTGACTTAACGTCGTTTTTGCCGACGGTGATGGACAAAGTCGAAACTTGGTTGGGATACGATATAGCGACTTGGTTGCAACAGGGCGATTTTGACATTAAATCAATCATTGGTGCTGATGGAGCACAAAAAACGGCAACCATCGCGGCGGGTATTTTTGGTAGCGGTATAAAAGCCATCGTTTCTTTTTTCTCAATTTTGCTCATTACCCCGTTGGCAACCTTCTACTTTGTTCGCGATCGGAGGAGTTTTGGCGGAGAGTTGACCGATATTCTGCCACCTTATTATCGCGAGAAGACATTGTTAATTAGCCGTGATTTGGACGGTGTATTGAGTGAATTTTTACATGGCCAATTGATGGTCATGTCTATTATGGCAATTTTTTACTCGGTCGTCCTGAAGCTGACTGGTCTGGATTTTGCCCTCACCATCGGCGTTATCAGCGGATTATTGGTATTCATCCCGTATGTGGGATTCTTCCTCGGGCTGTCATTGGCGACGATTGTTGGGTTGGGCAGTTTTGATTCATGGGTCAATATTGGTTTTGTTTGGTTGCTGATGGGTATTGGCACCGTTGCTGAGAGTCTTTTTCTGACTCCACGCCTGATTGGTGAACGAATCGGTTTGCACCCGCTCGTCGTTTTGCTGTCGCTCATGGTAATGGGTAAGTTATTTGGCTTTATCGGCGTGTTGGTGTCTTTACCGGTTGCTGCGACCTTATTGGTTTGCGGCCGCCATCTTCGCCGTTATTACATCGGCAGTAATTTTTACGGACAGAAACAAGATCCATGATTTTGCCATTTGCTCACTTGCCGCCAATGCTATCTGATTTTATTGTCGGGCAAAACAGCGAAATGATCGAGAGCGTGCAGGCTTTGATTGAGGGTGAGGGGGAGGAATTTTCTATCTATCTCTGGGGGGACGATGGTGTTGGCAAAAGTTGCTTACTCAAAGCGGTTGATGCGCATGTTCGTCAATTGGGTAGGCCGACCTATTATGTTGTTGCATCGGAAATGATGAGTCATCATGCCACCAGCGATTCGATGCCGCCGCCAGTGGATGGTTTATTGATCGTTGATGATGTTGGTCAATTGACGGAATCAGCCCAGATTAGCCTATTTGACTGGTATAACGCTGCTGCGCGATGGCGTAATCGTGCCATCTTAGCCAGCGGTGATCGGGCACCGACGGATTTGTCGGTACGGGAGGAATTGATGACACGCTTGGCGGGCGGATTGGTTTTTCGTCTGCGTCCGCTGAATGAGGCGGGGAAGAAACAGGCATTGATTAGACGGGCGGCGCGTCATGGTTTTAACTTACCTGAAGGGGTGGCTGATTTGTTTTTATCTCGCCTGTCTCGTAGCACAGATAGTTTGGTAGCAGCATTGGATGATCTAGATGCTTTCTTGCTGACTCAGCAGAAATCGCTCAATCAGCGTAATGTCCATACGTGGTTACAGCAACGATTATCATCACAGCCATCAGCGACAGATTAGGTTGATGGTTGGAATGGTTAAGGAAGCTCTAATTCATGCAAGCACATCTCACAAAAACTATAAACAGCCCATTTTTTAGGCAAAAAATCGTTGAATATGTCCAATATTCGCCTCATGGTTGCCTAAAAAATGCACCCTTTCTAATGTTCGTGAAACGCACTCGTATTAATCAGAGGCTCCTTGAGACCTTTGCATAAAGAGGGATTTTGCTTGGTGCCAGTCGCAGGCTGTGGCAAGGTCTGTCTACGTGCGACGCACAGGCAGGCGAAAACGCACAGAATGAGGGATTTTATCTGCATCAATGACCGACTGAGTACGGTTTCAACGCCGCCACAGAGTAAAATAACTAATTATGCAAAGGTCTCTCCTTAAGTGCGATTCTCCTCCAGGGTAGACGGTGCAACGACGATTTTTTGGCAATAAAGATTATGTTCATGGATTAACCGAGTCCATTGGCGTGTTGCTGGTCAATTTAGGGACGCCATCAGCCCCGACACCCTCAGCTGTTCGCCGTTACCTCAGACAATTTTTGAGTGATACACGCGTTATTGAACAACCTCGGTGGCTGTGGTGGTTGATACTCAGAGGCTTCATATTGCCTTTTCGTCCGCGTCGCGTTGCTACCTTGTATGAGAAAATATGGACGACGGAGGGGTCGCCACTGTTACATATCTCACGTCAGCAACAGGCGGCATTACAACAAGCACTATCGTCAGTGCCGGTACGGGTTGAGCTGGGGATGAGTTATGGTGAACCTTCCATTGCCAAGGCACTGCGTCAGTTAGACAGCAAAAATTGTCGTCGTTTATTGATTTTGCCACTCTATCCGCAGTATGCAGGTAGCACCACCGGTGCTGTTTTTGATGGGGTAGTGGCAGAGTTGTCGCGCTGGCGGGCAGTGCCACATTTGCATTTTGTCGCTCATTATTGTGACGATCAGCGTTATATCAGGGCATTGACTCACTCTATTACTCGCTACCAGCAGCAGCATGGGACTGCCGATAGATTAATTTTTTCCTTCCATGGCACGCCGAGGGAGATGTTATTGGCGGGCGATCCTTACCATTGTTTGTGCCATAAAACAGCGCGGCTGGTGGCGCAGCAATTAGGTTTAGCGTCTTCCGACTGGATGGTTACTTTCCAGTCGCGTTTTGGTCCTTCTACTTGGTTGCAGCCCTATACGGACGAGACATTGCGGTCTTTACCGAGGCAGGGGATTAAGAGGTTGCAGATTATTTGCCCAGCTTTTTCAGTTGATTGCCTTGAAACGTTGGAAGAAATTGAGCAAGAAAATCGGCACATTTTCAGACAAGCGGGGGGTGAGAGTTATGGTTATATTCCAGCACTCAATGCGGATTCTGATCATATCCATTTTCTCCGCGATCTGATAATGGAAGAAATTGATGTTTGGCTACAGGCACTGACCCATCACGATAGCGAGCGTTGCATACAGAGCCAAGCCTATGCTAGAGAATCTCCCAATCGCCTACCATAAATACAGTCGTGCTGTCCTGTGCTATTTTCACTGTCCCCCTCACCGGTAGAAGACCACTACATACATGCAATGGTCTTGGTTTGTCTGAGAAGACAAGAGAGACTATTGGAGACCATTGCAGTGCGGTTGAATCACACCACCGTAGAGACGCAAGGTCTTGCGTCTCTACAATGCGAAGATGGATATGGCTTGATAGCCCACCCGTCATTCCTATAGGTGGCTACTTCCTGGCCAAAATGACCCGCTACGTGGTGGTCTCAATGGGCCCCAACATGCCCCGATTTGTTTTTTTTCCTCTAACTGTGTAGAGTGCAACCGATATGATGCACCCGGCGAGATTTTCGACGAAATTTGGCAGAAATCTTCTGGAAAGGGGTTTTTTGGCTTGTGCTGTGAGTGTGCTACTGTTTTTGCTGGCAGTGTCGCTGTTGCTATCCATCTCTGGGGCGTCGGCGGACCGTGATGCGGATCAGTCGGGGGCACACCCCTCTACCCAATCCAATCAATCGGCTCATTACTCTCGCTGGAACGGCGAGGAGAAGACGGCGTTGTCGGTGGGTAGTTTTTCGGTCAATCGTCCGAGTGGAGAGGTGTTTTTTGGGGGCTGGAAAGACGAGTTTCACCGGACATTGTCGTCAGAACTGAATGTCCATCGTTTGGACCATTTTGCTCGCACGTCGCTACAGCAGAAGATACTGGATCAAGAGACGATAGCGTTTTCCGATTGGTTATCCGCTCGTCGTGAGCGCGCGCTGACGAACCTATTCAACCGTAGTACGGATTATGTGAATGACTACCTGTTGGATGTCGGAGAAAATCAGGTTCGCCGTTTAAATTTTGTCCGCAACATAGAATGGGACTACCAGAGTTCACTGGGTCGTCGCAAGTGGCAAACTGGAATCAGTGCGCTGGGTTCGTTTCGCGAAACGCAAGAGGATGTGGTTGCTTGGCAATTGCGTGGCTATGGTGGCGAGGAACGGACGATAGGTGGTAATACGGGTTTGATTTACCGTCGTGCGTTAGATAGCGTTCCGCTGGTCGGCGATTCATTGATTGGTGTAAACGCCTTTCTGGATTACGAGGAAAACACCAGTTATGACGGTTTTCTGCGTTGGTCTTATGGTCTTGAATATCGTTCAGCTTGGTTAGATGTATTTGCCAATCAGTACATTGGGATAACAGACGCGAAGCGTCAACCGGATGGTCGTTATGCCTACACTCAGGACGGTTTTGATGCGAAAGGCGCGTTACACTCGCCGGCGGTCGATTGGTTATCAGCGGGAGCAACATACTACAACTGGGAAGGTCAGTACGGTGACAAAGATGACGATGGTCTTCGTTATAACGTAGATATAGACGTGGCTGGTTTGCTGGAAGGTGAATTGTGGAACAACCTCAACGTTCGTTTGGAATACGACGTTTCTGATAATGCTGGAGGTCACTGGGGCGGTCGCATTAGTTATGAATATCTGTTCAATAGTCGCTCCCCGAGCGGGACAGTTCCGTCCGCCTTCACTTTTGATCCGCGTGCCTACTTTTTTGCGCCAGTCCAACGAGAATACTCACAGCGTATTCGTCTTTCCAAAGTCCTTGGCGGGGCGGTCGCCAATGTAACGCTAACAGTCGTTACCGGTAGCGTCGTATTGGTCACTTCGTTTGCATCAGAGCCGTTGCCGGCAACAATAACTCTGACGATGACAGAGTCTCGTCCAATGGATGTGTCGCGTACGATAACGGTTATTGTGCCACCGAGCAGTACGGTGGGTATACACGCTCTCGCTTGGACATTAACTTTGTCTGAGCAATCAACGCTGATTTTTGAGGCAGGTGGTTCCCGGCTTAATTTAGTGACAGGAACGATACAGCTCAGTCGCAATAGTGCAATAGAGACAAATCAGATAGAGATAGTAGACGTTCAGGAAGTGCTGGTAGCGTTGATAGGTACGAATTTGCAGATAGGTCGCTTGGGTTCTGCGCATGCTGTTGACATGTTGTTGTCGGAAGGCGAGATTGGCTATACCGTAACAACAACGGGCGATGCGACACTACGGATTACGGAGGGTCAAGCCTTAGTAGTGGGGGCGACAGTAGCGGGTGTAACGTCAACGATGGTATGGGGTTGTAATCGCCCATCGCAGCGTGCGAATGGTGACGATAATGTACGGACAGATTGTTTGGGTGACATTGCTAGCCTATCCGGCATAGAAGATGGCACAACCGTATTGTTACGGAGCCAACATGAGTTGGTGACGATAACGACTTCGTCTGGTGATTTGCTACATGCAGGGGTGATGAAGGTAAGTACCACGTGGGAGCAATACCCATTTAGCCCGGTAGCACCTGGGGCGACTATGGTTGTACAAGGTGGTGAAGCAACGGTTGAGTTGTCGGGTATGGTCATTGCGATTGAAGATAGCTCAACCGTATCATTTGTGCGTGTGGATGCAGCGGATGGTCAAGTATCGGTTATGTTGATCGTCGAGTCTGGTCGGGTAGTATTGGAAAACGGTGAGATGGTGGGTTGTGGTCTGCTTGATTTGGATCATAATACGGCATATCCGGTTACTGTGCAAGCGAATTGTCCGCTGGTCAGTCAGCTCCTGCTGACAGCCACTTGGCTATCGAGTGGTGGTGGTGTCGGGCTTCCACTGGCGTCGTTGACAATTTACTGGGATGAGGTGGCGGTAGGTGATGTGCTAGCGGTTGCCAGCGTTATCGTCAACAATGGTATTGCGCCATACACTTACAGCGTTGTTGCTGGTGAGGAGAATTTTGTCGTGTCGGCGGAAGGCGTAATCAGCCTTACCACGTCATCGTTTGCCGGGCCACTGGTGGTGTCAGTAGAAGTTTCCGACAGTTATTCTGGTGGCATTCGTCGGGCGACGGTGTCTCACACCATCGATATTCACCACTATACATCGGCCGTCCCTCGTATTTACGTTATCGGTGGCGATTCCTACGGCATTACCAACGATATCTGGTCATCATCAGCCAGTGGTGGTGATTGGTTACTTTTAACGGCAACAGCGGCATTTTCAGCAAGGCGTTACCATGAGGTAGTTGTCCATAGTGGCAGGTTCTATCTCATCGGTGGCGATGTTGATGGTTCGAGTAGAAAAAATGATGTATGGTCATCAGCGGATGGTATTAATTGGGTACCCGAGACACTGGCTGCGGCATTTTCGGCGAGGTATGGTCATCAAGTAGTGGTCCATAATGGCAGTCTCTACGTCATCGGCGGTTACGATGGCTCGTACAGAAATGACGTGTGGTCATCGGCGAATGGCAAAGATTGGGTATCTGAGACACTGGCGGCACCATTTTCGACGAGGTATGGTCATGGGGCGGTTGTTCACAATGGCAGAATTTACGTCATCGGTGGCAACAATGATGTTCAGCCGTATAGAAAAAATGATGTGTGGTCATCAGCGGATGGTGTTAATTGGGTGCCTGAGACACTGGCCGCGTCATTTTCGGCGAGGTATGACCATCAAGTAGTGGCTCACAATAGCAGTCTCTATGTCATCGGTGGTTACGATGGCTCGTACAAAAATGATGTGTGGTCATCGGCGAATGGTATTAATTGGGTGTCTGAGACACAGGCAGCACCATTTTTAGCGAGGCATAACCATCAAGTGGTAGCACATAATGGCAGTCTCTATGTCATCGGTGGTTACGATGGCTCGTACAAAAATGATGTGTGGTCATCAGCGAACGGTGTTGATTGGGCAGAGGAAGAATCAGCCGCGAATCTCCCGGGAAGGTATGGGCATAAAGCGGTGGTCTTCCCGTCATCCACTGCTGATTCGGTATTGCCGCCGTATCAGATAGTTTTATCGGTCATTGCTGAAGTAGGTACTGTTGCACTGTCGACGCCGACGGCGGTAGCGACGGTGGTAGCGAGCGGTGGCGACGGTGACTACCGTTATAGCGTCAGCAGTGCTGGACATGAGTTTTTGGTGGAAGACGACGGCGTATTGAGGTTGACGGTGGTTATGGATGAGCCAACGATGTTGTTAGCGACGGTGGTCGTCTTTGGTGGGGGTACGCCAGGTGTGGTGGGGGATACGGCGGTAGTGACGGTTCAGGTCGGTGAGTTTTTGTCAGCGTCGTTGACGGTGTACTGGGATGAGGCGGAGTTGGGTGATTTGGTAACGGTGGCGAGTATCGTGGCAACGCGTGGGGTATCGCCGTACCATTACGCAGTCGTGTCGGGTCGTGATTCGGGGAATTTTGTGGTATTGCCTAGCGGCGAGCTACTGTTATTGCATTCGTTCACGTCAGGTACGCTGTCGGTAGAGATAGCGGTATCGGATAGTACTTCGTTGGGTTCACATCGCATGACGTTGGGTTATACGGTAACGATTTTGTCGCTGGGTGTTAGGGGACCGTATCGGGCAGAATTATCGGTTGTTTCTGTGCCCCAACGTCGCTACTACAGCCAGCGTCGAGTCGGCGGGTTTCTGTCGGCATCATTGACGGTGTATTGGGAAGAAGCGGGGTTAGGCGATTTGGTGATGCTGGCGAGTGTGGTGGCGACGGATGGGGTATCACCATACCGTTACACAATAGTGTCGGATTTTGGTTCAGGGAATTTTGTGATGTCGTCATTAGGTGAGTTGTTTTTATT
>JAULKO010064581.1:0-10488 GCA_032356045.1 Mediaster aequalis | reverse complement strand
TGGAAGTCGTCCGAGCTATTTTTCTGTCACAGGGCCTGATGAGACAAATACAGAATGGTAATCGGTACGCATCATGTCTTAGATGCTGTAATTGCATTGGACTTGAACGGTCACACGTCAAGGTTGTAAAAACAACTGTGAAATCATTTACGTCACACAAATACAAATCTTGCACATCATTTCCGTCATATAGTGGCTTGTTGGTGAAATAGGTCACAAGGGCCTGCCACACTTTTAACAGTGCATCACTTGGTTAAATTGTCTACTGAATCTGTGCAATAATTATTGTCATTTGCAAGAACTCTTGCCTAGTATCCATCTAGTGCAACACGTGTGTAACGTATGCGATACTCAGTCGTAATACGCTGTATGCCTTGCGAACATGTCGCGTGGCCATGTACTCGACCGTGTGTTGAAGTTGTCTCAGATTTCTGAGACAACTTGGAAGAAAATAAGTCTAGCATGCATAGTCTATCTGAAGTTGGTATATGCACGAATGATGTCGTGCGTTTTGTTAAAATAATGACAGCTTTACCATACTTTGTTTGCCATACTTTTGACATAATTATGCCGAAGGGATCGCAGTCACCGACAAATTTGTGAGCAAAAAATTCTCACAAGAAAATACCATGTGACCTGCATTGTATGATGCTGTAACGTGCAGTTAGGTAAACATGATCTCACGCATTGCGTAGTGCGTTTGGCGTTACACACGATGCGTTTTGCGTGCTGACGTACGCCCGCATGCACGTGTTTGGAATTTTTGTGTGTGTCCAAGATTCTTTTGGTCACGTGATAATCAAATGACAAAATGATTAGCTGAAGCTCATGAGTGGTGATAAATCAATTGTCAACTGCTGTGATGCGGGACATGGGTTTTTGTACCCCCTCCAGGATGCAAGTGGCACACTCCGCGTTGCCTCAGGTGCCATGCGTCCCTGGAGTGTAAAAAACGTACACCATGCCCCACAGTAGTCAACAATTGTTAACTTTCAAAATTTGTACCGGAAAGAATTCCATATCTCACCACCACTTTTTGGCCCTTAATATGACTTGACAACTACCAAGAGGTGTACATCTTAGACTTTTTCTGTCATGGCCCATAGACTTTGTACACGAGGTCTAAGGTGGCGGTGAGATATGGAATTCTTTCCTTTGTACCAACATAACGTCCAATTGCGGGTAACAAAATGTGAGGATAATCTGTTCTAGGAAGAAGTGTGGTTCTGAAAAGAAACCGGGGTGAGAACGAATCTCAGCATTTCGGACAGTGTGCTCTGTCCATCCTCGGAATCAAGTATACTAAGAATGCTCTTTCTAATGCACATGTGAAAGTAATGTGAAAAATGTCCTCGAGATTCATTTCGTATGACCATGTCAACTATGACTTCTTTTTTAAAAAGTCTTAAAAGAAATAAAAACAACACCAAAATAGAACTGACGGTCAGGATTTTGAGTTAAACATATCCCCATCAAATAGAGAGATTTGGTTGACTGGTTGGGAAACGAACCTGCAATTTTTTGGGTCGACAATCTGAAAAATATAAGAGGCGCTTTTAATTTCGCATGGTTGAGAGATCGTGTGGGAGATCATAGTTGGGAGATCATGATCAAATCTGAATAAATGAAACAAATTGATTGATTGGTTGGGAACAAACCTGCAATTTCCTTTTTTAATCTGAAAAATATAACAAGGTGCTTAGTATAATTTCTTTGGGCAACTTGGACACTGTTAAAATAGATCTTACCTTGGTGCTGATGAGTCTTGGGATGTAGAGCTCTCGGAATCGTTTCTTGGGATGTGTGCCTATCGTGGACAAGCGCTTGGACAGGCGTTTCTTGCGTGTCGTCCTTGTGGGTTCAACATCCCCATCCTCGTGCTTGGTCTAATTACGTTGGGAAAAAAGAATGAAAATTACAGCATGACATCTACCATCAAATAGCAGGGGCGGATCCAGAGGGGGGGGGAGGGTTGGGGGTCGAACCCACCACCCCCCTTGCCAATTTTGTTGTTGTTGCTGTTGTTGTTGTTGCTTTTAGGGGCCTACGTCTAAAGTTGGAAAACCCCCAAAAAGCATAAACCCTGTAGGGGTCTTATTTTGCATGTACGGTTCAGAACAAAACAAAGAGGTTAAATGGTGTCACCAACAGCGACAAATAGTACCTCCCCCCCCATACTGTAATATACCTTAATCTACATAAAACTACAAAATGACACAGATTTCTCTCAACAATCGATCCTAAGGTAGAGAAATTGCAGGTAACACCATGTAAAACAATCTCTTCTGGGAAGAAGTGTGGTTCTGAAGATAGAGAACCGATTGAGAGTTGAACTGGACGTTTCGGACAGTGTGCTCTGTCCATCCTCAGGAGGGATCAACATCCTCTTTAAGACGATTCTGGCAAGAGGAACAATACTTGTTTAAGTCTCAGCTGAGGGTTTCCTTACCAAGTGCCAAAGTCGGGCAATCTCCTCAGGCTCCACTTCCACCATGGTGTAGCGATTGCTGCGTGTAACACCGGGACCCTGAGTGGAGTTGCTCCCGGCAAACCCAAAATTCTCTGAGAAATCAGAACAAATGATAGTTTGAATAGCGTGTTTGGGGGTGGGGGTGGGGGTGGGGGTGGTTGCGTCGCTAGACCATTTTGAATGGGGGGTGTCAGACAAGATTTGTTGACTGGTCACGAGGGACGTGACAAGTGGCGCACAACTAAACTAAAAAAAGAAAAGAAAAAAAGAAAGAAACAAAAGTGACTTTGATGCACACGACCATATTAAAGGGGCCTTCTTTCTTGCCGATAGCAACACGATTTTGCCGACACCCCCCAACCTCCCTCTAGCGACGCCCCTGGGTGGGGGTATGTATTGCCAAGCCCAATTTTCTTAAAAGTTCACCAGGTATCTAGTGCATTTCTTCAAGTCAAACTTGGGCCCAATTTCATGGCTCTGCTTACCGTTGACAAAAAATTGCCACTATATATAGCAGACAAATTCTTCGCTACAAAACAGTTAGCGTATTTCACGGGTTAGCGAGGATTTTTGGCTTGTGCGCATGCATACATCCCGTAACTAAGGATTCTGTGCTTACGGGGTTAGCGCAGAATTTCTGAGCTAGCTCAGTTAGCACAGAATTGCAGGCTGTAAGCGCAGAATCCAGCGTTACGGATTGCATGAAATTGGGCGCAGGGGCCAATTTCATAGAGCTGCTTAAGCACAAAAATTTGCTTAAGCACAAAACAACCTTGCTTGATAAAATCAGGTTACCAGCCAAAACTCCATGTGATGTATATTGCTTATGGCTGGTATTTAGCTGTTGTTTGCTTAGCATGACAATCACATGGAGTTTTGGCCGTTAACCTGATTCTACTAAGCAAGGTTTTTTGTGTTGAAGCAACTCTATGAAATTGGCCCCTGGTAGTTGAATTTTCAGAATCGGACTTGTAGCTGTTGAGATCATTGAAGTTTTGTGAGGCACAGTCGACGAATTTTGCAGACACGTCATTCTTTATTTTATGTATGTTCCAGTGGCTGCGTGTCCCCAGGGTACTGCACAAGGCATTGGACCTCGTATGTGTTTCAAAATTTGCACATTACACGGAACCAACTGCACAGCCATTTTAGCTCTCACACAAAACACGAGTCCAGCCAACTTCAGTCACTCATGCTCTCAAAAATCATCTGTGCATCATTTTTTTTCACCATGGAATTTCACCAAACTTTCACAGATTGGACTTGAATAATGTAATTGTTTTGTCTACACGAATTCTTGGTACGAGTTCAAGGGAAAGTTGGCAAAAAGGTAGAGCAAAAAATCCACTTGAGACCAAAACTTGAAAAACAGACTCCAGTTTGGACTTAGCTTGAGCCCTGGCTCCAGTTCAGACTTGACCCTGGGATCCAGAATATTTGTCTAAACATCCTTCAATGGTCTTAGATGCACGTCTGGACTTGGCAGAGTCCGGACTCATTGGGTCCGGGCATGATTCCAAGACCATTATGGTATTAAAATAGCACTCTGGAATCCAGCATCAAGTCATTTGAGACAGGGCTCTTATTATCAAGTCCAGATTTGAGCTCGCTGTTTGAGTTTTGGGCTCCTAGAAGACTTGAGTCCACTTGAGTCCGTTTTTGGCGCTGGACTTGGATGCGGACTAGACTACAACCCTGGCTCTCACCATAGACGCTACTTCCCAAGGCTGACCCGGATTTCTTGGTGCCTTCGGGTGAAGCTGGCACCAACGCCATTGTGGACTTGTTCGGGACCTGCCCACACAAATATCAATACATTCCTTTGTAAAAACTTGTCAATGAAATGAAATTGGCAAAGGGAGGACACATAAACTATCCAAAACGTTTTATAATCATATTCGGCAGATCACACTGGATTGTCTGTCATCAACTGTCCATAAACTGTGTTTGGGGGTTTATTTGTTTTTGCTGACGCACACAGGTCCACTTTTCCCACCGAAAAGACTCTTCAAAGTCTGGGCCAAAGCTACGGGCCTGGTCAATCAAATTGTGAGGCACTGCGCGACGACTCGGCTGATAAAGCATAAGAGACACCTGTGAAACAAGAGTGCCAGCCGTCACGCTTTCACCAATGAGGATTATCCAGGAGTTGGGGCACCGTTCAAAAATGTAGACTGCATGTAGGCCAGCATTGTCCGACCTTTCTGACCTTTTGCATCGAGACCGTCATCATTCCTTGTACCGACATTCAACACCTCCTAGACCGTGAAGCTGGATACTTACATGATAGAAACGGAGTGTGTTGATTCTCTTCCATCCATCCAGCGTTGAGTTGGTGATATCCACGTCCTTGAGGACTTGGCGACCAGCTTTGCCCTGTCGCCATTCTGTAGAGCCAAAAATCAAGACTCCGTTAACATCAAATCCACTCTTGGTGTTAATGGCTATTCACCTGAGCCATTTCAAATACATCTATCTTGAGCACAACAGGACAAGAGTACTCCTAGTATGGCGATGAATTTCTCCATTTTCCTTTTACACACTTAATTGTGCAGTGAATAGCCAAAATGTCCCCAGTGACAAACACCTACTGAGTGTTTCTTCAGGTTCAGTCAATCTTTTCTTTTGTTGCATAGTATGGTACAAATATCTAACGGTTAAAAACCGGAAGAGACTTGAAAGAATCAAAAAAGCTGCAAGGAAAATAATTGGTCATGAAGTGAACAGGTGAACGAATTATCGTAGAAACAAACTGCCTTACTAAGTTGCAGACCGTAACCCAGGACCCAACTCATCCACTCCATTCATCCCTACACACACTCCCTTTGGGAAGACTTCGTGCACTTGCAACTCACACAAACCGGTTTAGATTTTCTTTCTTACCTAGTGCCATCTAGCCTTGCCGAAGGCGACCTCGGTCTTTGCCCGTTGGGCGCATTGCACAGGCCGCATGGAGTGAAGTTGCACCGTATCGCGCACCGTATCGCGCACCGTATCGCGCACCGTATCGCGCACCGTATCGCGCACCGTATCGCGCACCGTGATCCTAGCCCCGCAAGTTGTACACATCGGCGCGGCTGTGACGTTGCACCGCGATCCCACGCAAGCAACCCCAACACACCGTCACGTTGATACCGTGTACAAACCGCTCTAACAGTGATGGACTGCTGTCGTACACTACCGGTATCAGATGATGAACCGAACGGTCGCCTTGCAGGGTCTGTTTAATGTGTTTCTTGAATTTTCGGCCAGTTTTGGACGATTTTGGGGGGTCCGTGGATATGCCGGTATCCAGACATGAATATTTATATATAATATACGACCAATCACAGAGAAAAAGACTGCGAAAAACATGAATAATTTATTTTGAATGTCCAATCACAGGCTAAGCATGGGTTGCCTCGTTTGCATACCCCATTCATCACCTCATGACCTCAATGGATCATGAACACTAGCAAAATACCAGTAACCAATGGGAATCGGTTTGTCGCGTGCAGTGCTGCAATGAGCTCGCTCGGCCAGATTAAAAAATATCAAGGTGTTGGTTTAGTGTTGGCATGCTAGTGCAGCGAATAACGTATTATGCAGAACATAACATGAAGCGTACGGACAGCTGGCCGAGGTCCGTCCGTGCACTAGATAAGCGGTCCCTGAGAGCCTGCATGTAACGTTCGTCGTCGAATGGCGCATGGCCAGGACCACAGAGATTTGACGGAACAAACATTGCCCCCCTCCCCCGCCCCGCAAAAAAGTCCAACGCCTTGGTCAAGGCTAGGTACCGTTCATCTCTACAACTCAAAGTCTATCGGACAATTGCAGCTGTTCGTATTGTAATAATAGTTTGAAGAGTACTTTTTGTTTGTTTTTGTAATGTCTGTTTGCCGATTTAGATGGATTTTTTCCCATTTTTATTATGGTTCATCTGCATACAAGATCTTGTGTTTTCTTTCTTTTAATCTATGTTTTATCAACGGTTTTAATTGTTATTTTATTGTTTTTTATTGCTTTATTGTTTTGAAAGTTTTATTACTTGTATTTTAAGTGTTTTTTTTAAATTGCACATTGGGAAGGTGAATTTTCACTTTTAAATTTTTAAAATCATGATGAAATAAAAACTGAATTGAATTAAATTGAATTGAATTGGTTTGGGAGCTACAGTGCCAGAAGCACTTTTGAGGAATCTTTGCTTTCATTACCGGAAATATGATATATTACTAACAATAGTTGAAATAATGTAACATTACATGCACAATGTAACATCACGTCTTTTAAACAAATCATCAAGATACAAATGAGGTAATGTAGAAATTATACTAAATCATCACAAGATCGGACGACAAAGCAAATCCTTCAGGTAAAGCTGACAGGACTCCATTGAAGTGCTTACCGAGTTCGACTTGGTTGGCAGTGGGCCTGTTGGAGTAGGGCTGGTTGCGATGGATGGCATCCAAGATCTTCTCCTTCACCTGGGAGATGGTGTCCACGTCCAGCACCTTGACTTCTTTAGTTTCACCATCAGCATCGTTTACAATCACGGTAAGTACCTGTGAGAGGGGGCGAGATGCGAATACAATGATGTCTTGTTGTGAACAAGGTATAAATAGAAATCCTGTTTTGGGTTAAGCACTCTGACTTGATTTTCCAAAAGCATGGTTAAAGAAGCACATGGGTGCTGAGCTCTGGCTGCAAGCACAGGTGTACACAGGAAATGCTCAGACAATTTCTACAGCCTCTGCATTCTTGCATTTTTATTTGTGCTGTTTGTTTCATTAATATGTATCACCTAGCCTGTATTGCATGGTCGCTTCAGCCTTAGAACCACACACCTTCAGATACACCACCATGGGATATTCCCGGCTGTAGGTATTGACCTTTCTCACCCACGTGGCAAGATGGTGCTAAATGTAAACAATGCCACCACGTGTAGACCGCCGTGGAGTGAACGTAGGTACATGATTCTCAGGGCAAGTTAGTCCACGTGCAAGCGCACGTGGAAACGGAGTCACGCTTGACTGCTGTATTTGAATCAGCACGTCATTACCATCACAACACCACTGGACGTCCACTGGACGCCCAACATGACTTGTGACATCACATGAAAAAGGTCCATTCCAGGCTGTAGGTGCATGTATAGGTAATCAGTGTACGTGCAATCAGGAGATCAAGGCTGGCGCAGTGGTACTCTCCACCTCTGTGACCAGGGTTCGAATCCCACCGTGACCAACATGTGGATTGGGTTTTCAGTCCCTGCCCGATTCCGTGGGTTTCCTCCGGAATATCATTCGGGGGTTTCCCTCCCACCTCTACAACTGAACATTTCTTCGTCTTCTCCCCACAGGTTTCTTCAGGCTTGCGAGCTATAGTGCGATACACGCTTTTGAGGAATCTTCGGTTTCATAACCAGACGTTTTACAAAAAATGAAATAAACTAAACACTGCAGGTGGATTGAAATGGAAGGTGTCAACTGACACCATGTTGACTGATAGCAATCAGTGAACTGTCCAAACTTCTTGTTTATTTGTGGAATGCATCAACTGAACAAGAGCGTGGAACTTCTTACCATCTCACGGAATTCAATGTCCTCGGCGAGTAGCCTGTCATCATTCAAGGTGAACTTGGCCTGGCCGGAGATGATATCCATGGGTCCATGCTCGATGTGGCACTTGATGGCTCGGTACAGGAGGAACAAGGGGTAGGCGGTGTGATTCTACCCACACAAACACATAAATAAATACAAAATATAAATACAAGTCTGTAACAGCCATGTAGAGGCTGGTACAAAAGATCACAAAACGAATAATGAATGGAGAAAACTGAATCTTGAAACCAACATTGATAATAAACGGAATGGTTTGCCTGTCGATCTTTTCTAATATAATTCCAGAGAAAATGCATCTGAACTGTTTAAATTTGGCATTCCCTTTTCGGACTCAAAATAAGGATTAAGTTTTCACACTATTCAAAATGTTAATGCCATTTCCTGACACATGAGGGAGCTGTTGCTGTGATTTCACGCAAGGCACTCACTATGCAGTTTAGACACTCACAGTACAAACAAGAACTCAAAATGTGAATTACTGCTGCAGTCTGCACATTAATTTTGGAGAGTAGAGTTGGCAAGTTACGGACTATATGCGCAAGTAAGTACCCTGAAAAAGTGGGGGGATGATTACATTGGTCATCCCCCAGGTCAAAAAGTGGGGGATATATCCCCCCTTCCCCCCTGGATCTCCGCCCATGGCTATGATACTGAACCTTTTGCCCTAAATGACATCATTCCTGTGCTCATGAATATTTAACTTTTCATTAGCATAGAATCCAACAGATTGCTAAAAGGGGTACAAAACAACTTCAGAATGGCAAAATAAAGGTTGAAAGTGATGGTAAATTGGATGTACAAGTGCACTGTGTGGCTTGAAGCTTTAAAAAAAAATCAATTTCGCAGGAACTTCAAATGATGTCAACTGGGAAAGAGCACTGTGGGGATCGCTCACTGAGGATACAATCTTTTCCAAAGAAAGTGAGCGAAAAAAGAGACTTGAAAAGACACAAACTTCAAACAAAAATGCTGCAGTTGTCCCAAATATGGGTGCACGTTTTGAGTTTCCTTTCTTCAATGCAGTGACGGCTATTTTGAACATTCTTTTGTGGACCATCGATGCTCGTCATGGTGGATTTTCAATAAATGAACATTTGTTGTTGCTGCCATCCATTACCTTCAATGACTCATAGAGACACAGGGCAATCCAGTTGGACAACAGCTTCTCCAGAATGGTCTCAGTTCTGTAAAAACAACACAAAACGAAGAGGCATTTCTGGATAGGTGTTATGACAATTCAGTTGCAAATTTGTGTTTCTATCAAAGCATCCTATTCAATAATTGATATTATGACACACCTCTTGCTGGTTCTTTATTCCGGGTGGCTACAACACAGTCACGTGGGGTTTGCTAATATAGGCTAGTGAATATGAAATTTGCACCGAGCGTGAACTAGACGCGCGTCAAGTATCGCGCGTGCTATTTCCGGAGTATAGTGCCGGGTCGGGCACTATACTCAACAATTTTTGACCGGTTACATCGCCCTCTGAAGGTTTTCAAGGCCTGTGAGTGACCACAAGAGGAACCTATTTCAACAATAGGACCATCTTGTGGTCACTCACAGTCCCTCAGGGCACATAGAAGTGCACTAGTGCCCTCATTACCAGTCAATATGTGTATATTATTGGAACCTATACACTGACACAAACTTAGATTCCAAACAAGATTATTTTTGCAAGGTATTCACAGGCGACAACGGATTCATAAAGGCACTGCAAACACAAGCCACCTGCAAACTTGTTGTCAACAGGGTCCAATTTCATGAGGTTGCTATCTTCTGCTAACAGAACCACCAGCCATTTCATACAGATAGTAAGCAGTAAGCACAGTGAAGAGCTCGCTAACTTTACTAAGCAGAATTTGCTTGAAATCGTGATGCAACAACAGAAATCCATGCACATGCAGGCATAAGCACGACTTGACCATGAAATAGCGCTTAAGGTAGCAAAATTGTTCTGCTATAGCTAGCAAAACTTTTCCTGAGTTATGTCACACACCATCATCTCTACCCAGGATATCCCAGACTGTGATGAGGACATGTACTCATATATACTGGATCTGAAGGTCAACTGTGCATACAATATACGGTACTGAAAGGGATAAACGCATGTTTCATAGCTATAACATTGGGCACTCTATCTTCATAACAGTGTTGTAGTCGAGACCATCACCAGACCTCACAAGACCATCACAAGACCTTCAGTCTGAATTCAAGTCACAAGCTATTCAAATAAACTGCAACAAAAGCATTCCTTTGTCATTGTTCACCCTGTCAAGGCCCGGTCACACAGAGGGTACGCATGGGGGACGCACGGCCGGCGCATTGAAAATTTGCAATTTTGGCCAGTGCGTTGTCATTCGCTAGGCGTGCGTCATCACTCGTTACTCGTTCGTCGAGCGCGCTGGACCAACGCTATG
>JAULKO010064044.1:0-10492 GCA_032356045.1 Mediaster aequalis | reverse complement strand
TAGCGTGGCTTCAGTGCTTTTAATGATTCCCAAGCGTAACTTTCTCCGCAACAACATTTTATCAGGGGCGGATCCAGGATTTTCCAAAAGGGGGCGTGAAATGTACCAAGCAGCAAATGGTAAAGGCAAGTTGTGGGGCCTACGCTGTAGGTGTGCCCGCCCGCCCTGCTTTTTTTTCTGAAGGAAAAAGGGGGGCATGCGCCCCCACGCCCCGGCCCCCTGAATTCGCCCCTGTTTATGGATATATATATATATATATGGTAACAGAATTATATGGACAATTTGGGCAAATTTGAAAGGGCAATGTTTTTCTTTACCCTCCCGCGTGGATCTCAAACTTTAGCAACGATGCTTTAGTAATTGCTAATTATTTTCACGTTCTAAACGTTGCCAAATATTCTATTTGATTACCCATTGTTTGTATGTGCGTTTGTTTTAATACACACATTATCTAATGATATTTGTATAAATAACACGTTCGCAAACAACTACGAATTTTCATATTTCACTGTTTTAAAAAGGAATGCATATATATTGAGCTTCTTTAAAGTTATGATTAAATCGCTAATATGTTCAACTTTTAATAGTTTTAAGGATAACATGAAAAACAAAGAGCAAGTACTTCCTACGTATGGCCATTTGTGAAATTTCGTAGGTGTCTGCGAACGTGCACAATTCAAAAACAACACAATTTGTGTTTTGATTTATATTTCTGTTGATTGTATTTCAAGTGAATGTCACAAATGGTCAGTTATTGTGGATGGTATACCTTAAAGATGGTTTGGAATGTTTTGACAAATTGACGAAATCAAAGTATTAGTGATGTCCTCTAAAATCGGAGTACAGCGACCCCTCCCGCGCTGACCTTCCTACCATCCCATCAATAAATACTTGAGTGGTTGGCTGACAATGATTAATACTAGCCACATGTTTCTGTAGTCTGGTTCCCTGACATGAAGACTTGATCAATCTTAGGTCAGGTAGCCATCACGGTTAAAAAATAGATCAGGACGCATAATGTCAGTCCAAGTGACGTCATCAGTGGTGACATTTAAAAAGTACTCGGGCCGAATCTGGTCGGCAAAATTAAGGCAAGATTATGACATTGAATTTTAGCTGAGGCGAGCTTTGATTTAATTGAAAACTCAAAAATGTCATACTCGACAACGGGCGTGACCGGTATTTTGTTGTTAAATCTCATTAACGGAAATATCCGAATGCTCACAAACCGAGTTCGCAGAAATGTCGGACGTTTTCGGAAAATTGAGGAATTCCTCCCGTCTTGGTCACGTGGCAATGGCGGTTACCGGAATATTCAGATTCGTCAGGTCTTGTAACCAGACTAATGTCTCTGTGAATAACGTATACGGCTATACGTGTACCGTGCCTGCTGCAGTTCAACAGTCAAATTCATCGAGACATTTTAACGTCGTATTGGGAAAAAACAATTTATGCAGATTTTTATTTTTGTTGGTGTTGAACATTCGGGGCGGGGATGATCCTATGGTACATCCCCGACCAAAAAATGGGGGATATATCCTCCCCACTCCCCCGGCATTTACGCCCATGATCACAACCACTGTCGACTTACTAGAAAATGTGATATTTGTTAATTTCTAGGTATTCTCCATTTTAGTGCTTGTTATATGTTAACAGCAATTTCAACGTTGTGAATTTCCAAAAGTACTATCAGTAGACATACTTTGTATATATTATTTATTATATCAGATTTGCTGATGGCGATCAATAAGATCAGCGGTGTACTGTGAAGTATAACAGGAACTGATAAAATGTCCCGCTTGAAGTCCCGCTCGTTGAGTTTTTCACCGCAACAATGACGCTTTCAGCGATTATTAAATTCCTCTTTGAGTGACGGCCTGCCTCTTGTTTTTAAATTACACACATATACAGGTGTTATTGGCTAACAGTCAAATTTTCCTTTGTCGCACATTTTGTTCTGCCTAGTCCTGCACGGAGAGAGATATATTACAATCAATCTTTTTTTATTCAAACAAATTAATGATAAAAAAAGTAATTTTGCTTTGAGATGCCTTAGATCTGAACTGTCACGCGTCCTCCCTCCGGACAGAGGCTGCGGTGCAATTAATTAGCACTTTGAGTTTGGCTTTCGACTAGAAGGCATTATTTTTGTTCCTCGCTACTCGGTGAAAGTGAACAAAATGGAAAGAGATACGCGTCCTCTCGTTCGCAAACCGTGACGACTTTAAGTGATGGTGCGTAGTGTAAATGCACCTGGAAGGAATACCATGCTTTTTATCACAAGACACTGACATCCCGTGCACACCGCCCTGCGGTCAACTACTAAAGAGTCGATATCTTGAATAATTTCCAGTCTTGATGCCAGATTGGGTTCAGTGACGGGTGAATGCCCGCAAAGTCATGCTTAACTGCACATCGTGAGCCAAGAACTGTAATACGAGTATAAGAAACGGAATATTTCTCGACCTTGGCCAAATACGATTCGTATTATACCTATCCGAGTCGTTTCATTACAAGACGGTAAAGTGTGCGGGATTTATTAGGAATTTGACAACGTCGCTGTTTGTTTAAAAGATCAATACGGAATTTGATAATTCCGCCCAAACAAATTTCCCACGGCTTGTATAAGACGACAGGGCGATGAACTGCCCATGTGTACGCCGGGAATAACACTTTTAATGGCAGTAAATGTCATCTCGTGAAAAAAAACTACAAATCTGGCCGGGGCTCTGGATCGATTGCGTTTTTGCGGCTCGCAGTGTACCGTGTCCATTGACTCTGTTTTCTCCGAAGAAGTATCAAAACAACGGACGTTTCGGCTCATGACAAGTGAATTATTTCAAAATATGAATTCTGTCTCGATGTCCAAAATACAGACCGTGTAAGTCTCGCGCATAAAGGTCACGATTGAACTTCCGGGCACCTCCGAGCCGCCGGGCATAGGACTTTTAGTTGATTTTTGTTTTCTATAATACTTTTTTTTACGAAGATCTGAACCATGAAACTGTCATAAATATGGATGGTAAATTCAAAATTAATTTTACAATATATGAAAACATGCATGACTATCTAAATTATTGAGGGAAAGTAGAAAAAAAGTTTGACCTGAGCGTCAGGTTGCAACGTGATTGGCTCCTTGTCGGGATGAGAAAGCCCGGCCCCCAAAATCCCTGTACTGCATCCTCTGGCGCTGACGTGAACGTACGTACATGCAACGACCGCTTTATAAAGCTTTAGAAAGATTGGCGAGTGAACCAGAACAATGGCGAATGACGTACATATGACATATCTAGACTTTTCGCTCTCCCTTTCCCTAATTTGGTAAATAGTTCACATTTTGTAAATTGAAATGAAAAATATTATTTTTGTTAAAGCTTTTATTTATCTTTCAGTAACAAGAATAGCGTCAAAACAAATTATTTCAAGAAAACTACTTGCTTTGCACGTTGAAGCTCCTATTCGAGGTGCCCGGAAGTTCGGTTTTTCGTAAACTCGCGTACGTTCTCGGGGTCAACTTACACGCTGTATTCGCTGTAATGACACACAAGATGTAGCAACGTGGTTGATCATGACAGTATTTCAATTCACCATCGGCCGATAACTTCGGTAATTACACAATAATTAAGTTAAACGATGACATTTCGCTAGGTATCATTGGCTCTCAATAGGGCACTTGATCAAGTTGTGAAGCTCGTATATGATTTGAATGCACTGATATTTTTGCCGTTAAATTATCATGCCGACTTCAAGGTGTAACTTCGTTGATTCCATTACAATGCGAATGATACACATTAACAGACCATAATGCTGTTTACTAATATACAAACCGTCGCCAAACGAGGCAAAGAGATGTTTATTTTAAAAGAGCGATATCCCTTAGAAAGCTGGTAGAAATCCTCATTATTTGCGCAACAAATGACAAATGTTCATCGCAGAGAGCAAACTTGTTTACTTGTTTGATGCTGCGCCGTGCAATCTTCGCAAGAGCACACGCCGCCCGTTAATAAAGCATTTTCCCGGCGGGTAGTCTGCAAGATTTGAAAACCTCGCATGCGCAGAAATGAATTAAATGCATTTCGTATGGGGCCAGGCTTTGTAGTGCTTGATGGAGATGTTGCCTCGTGTTCCTCAGGGACATTAAACTGTTTACTGATGAGAAGGATTTATTCATTCTTATGGAATGATTTAGAGAGCCCAAACGGAGAACCGACCGCGGAGAAACTCCGAATCTTTGAGTTTGGTCGCCGGCGTCATGGTCCGTCTACTCTAAGGTCAGACCTAAAACCTAACAATAACATGTTTGCTGGCCGCCAGGCTGCATGGGTCACGGAGATAATTAGGTTTCTGATGACAAACGAGCTGTGCCATTGTCTCGCTAATTACTGCTATATAGTTCCAGGTCACAATCTGAGCTAATGTTTGGCGATGTACCCGTCACATCGATTCCCCGAGTCAGCCTAAATCCAAATGCGAAGCCTATATATCAAAGACACCCGCAGCAGTTAAGTATTTATTTGTTGGCGTTTGCAGGAGTGATGAGGGCTCAGCTGCATCAAGCATCTCTGTCACTTTGGGGTGTTTTTTTTTTTTTGGGGGGGGGGGGGGGGGCACACAAATCATACCCGAGTAATGCGGAAAAAGTGACCTTATCATTGCATGAGAGATATACACTAAAACAGTTCTCCGTAATTTTACGACGAAAAACCGTGCCAACGAAAAACCGTGAACAATTACGGTCAACCGTAATATTACGGGCTGTTCCATTACTTTGAAACAAAATAACGGGTGCAACCTAGTACTACGACACGATTCATTAATTAATTGGGAACAATGCATTATGATTACTATACATTACTTAGGGTGTACAGATGCTACGAGAGCCTACCATACATGATTACTTCACGAATAGCGTGTTTTGTTTTATATTAATTTTATCACGCCATGATGAAGTCATGGCTTGCCATCCACGATATCTGAGCACGAAATGGGATGTAATGAGACCGTTCAATGTGTTTGGATAAAACTAATCGAAATTTGACATTTGAATTGTTTTAAGAACTACATATTGGTTAAGAAAAATGGACAAAAATCTCAATTTTTTCATGACTTTTGTACACCGTGACAAATGTCAATTATCCATTTAGAAGAATACAGATTACAGATTACAGATTACAGATTACAGATTACAGATTACAAGAATACTGATTACAGATATTGCGTCAAGCCCGGCATGCAGTACGGTAACAAGTTTTACGGAAATTTCACGAAACACGTCCTCGGTATGGTTGAAGCAATAACGGTAGAAAGCCGTAAAATCTACAGGAAATTCACTGCGTTTTTGCCGGAATATTTTACAGGGTAGGCTCGTGTTGATCTTGCTACTGCGGTACCAAGATATACACCAGCACCTAGACGACGCCATTTGTGCCACGGGCATCAACCGAATCGTTCTGAACTCTGTCCCGGACGTGTCTCGTGAAACTGATGCATCTCGACAGCTTCATGCAGATATCTATAAGCTTGGAATTAGCATATGCATTTTCAGTCGGGACCCGAAAAGCAAAGAGTAGACCGAACCTCTTGCCTACTGGGTTATCAATGTAAGTGCACCGAGTCTGAACCGCTTCTCAACAAATGCGAACAGATTGGTGTATTTTGGTTCGAGGCGTCGCTGTCTTTTAATAGTCAGTTCTTGTTGGGCTTTAATCCCTTCGACGAAATGGTCATCTACCCTGAACGCAACCACATGGGGAAAGGTGTCTGGTGTTGTAAACTTGTACTGGTGTAAAGCGTGAGTGAAACCACGAATCTTCATCCAAGTAGCATCAGTATATAATACATGGCCGGGAGAGCACGTGCATGGCAGTGGCACTGTGATTGCTTCGAGCCAAAAGGCAATACAATTAAATAAACCTTACCTGTGACTTGTTACCGATGCTGACAAACATGGCATAGTCTAGACTCGGCGTACGCGAAGATATCCGGTGGACCTGGAGTGCTCTCGAACGCGCAGCGGAGACAAGTTCAATAGAAACAAAGACACAGGCACCTGTAAAGCAAAGAGATAGGGAAAGTTGAATTTGATACTAAACACACCGCTCGCGGCGTCTCTCATGATTACATCTTGCCCGCGTAAGGTATATCTTCGGTAATAATAGTCTGACGGGGATAAAGGAAACGAGATGGGATGAGTGGAAAATTTGGGTAAACAGCACGACTGCAATCCAATTTGAAAAAAAGGTGCTGTCAAAAGCCGTCAATTAGCTGTAATTAAATAGACCATAATGTGGTTTTCCTTGATGAGAAAAACACCTCTCAAGTCCGGTGGTTTACTGCATATTAATGTAAGCGATCGAGGCTCCCACTGCACTGCGCGCCTGTGTTTAATACTTACAAGTATCACAAGGTGAAGCGATAGATAAGCCATGGAATACTTAGCATTCATTTTTAGAATTAAAGTTCCTTCTGTGTTGAGGGTTAATTAAAATTACGAGCTGTATTAAAAAGCCCTTGGAGCAGATTCTTGTCTATGCTGATTGTATCTTTTTGATTGTGGATTCGTAATTATCACGTCTTTTGCCGTCTGCTGAGTATGAAAGGAACTGTGTTCCCGTCCTGCTGTCCAGTAACACAAGCCCCTAAGATATAGGTATATAGGTCAGTCACTTGTGTAGGAGCAGTCACCGCCTACAGGACCAAACATCATCAAATAAGACACCTTCTACCTACCATAACATAATGGAAAAGACACGGTTCATTTCCAGCCTGTATTATCGTGCGAGGAGAGGTCTCCTATGGCCGATCATCATCATCTTAAACCGAGCATGAACTGAGAGGGGGAGAAGACGGCAAGGAATTTTGCCGAGGAGCGCTGAAGCAGACATCCATGCCCGAAAGGGACTTGTGCAGCCGCGGTCTAGCCTGGGAATGATCCCCCTACGAGCCGGCACCATGCGCTCTCTCCATGTGGCGGTGCCGAGGCGTGAGGGGGACAGGCTTAGCGTATCATCTTTTGTAATCCCGGAATTAGCAAGAACCAGTTTGATTTCAAAACAAACGCGAAGGAGTGAAATATTGATTCTGGGTGCGATCTCTCACCCACGAACGATAATACGAATTGAGCTTCTTCTTTTCGGTATTGAAATTATGTCATCGCGGAGGAAGGTCTCGGGGAACCGAGTAAATATACGGAAATCAAAGTCCCAGGTTATATGTAGTGTACAAACATGGTATCAAAGCACATGCAAAACTGCGGAATCACTTCAGAATATTGACACGTATATGTTCGTTTAACGTATTACTATAATTCAAAACATGAAGGGGTAAAAAGGTGTTTTCTTTCTTGAACGTTGTGTGAATATTTGTAAGATTTCCAAATAAATGAAAAGCAAATACATTTCAGTATAAATCAAAAGGCGGAGCTGCAGGTTCTGCGTAACTGATCAAAACAAACAACCTCAAATGCTCAGATTCACCATGGCTGTTGATGCTCAAAATATAGTGATATTTACTATGCAGTGCAAAACACCAAGTTGCATTGTTTCCCTCGGAAAACCTCAGGGAAGAGCCGGGGAAATTTATGCAAAATGCTAATTATACAGGCCGCCTCTGCGATGAGCCTCTCGGGAGATCATTAAATGGGACGAGAGAGTGGAGAACAGGCCGCAAGGACTAGGGGACGAAGTACGTGATGGACCGTAAGGGGAGCAGATTTTACGCTGCACTGCCTAGCGCCCGAGTGAAAGAGCTTCAATGAAAACACCCTGAAATTAGGACGAGGTATTTATGGAGCCCAAACTCCGAAGGTCTACCGAACTGCATCTGCTTTGGGGGGGGGGGGGGGGCAAGGGTATTTCGTTAAAAACCGTAATTCACCCGTGCTCCATTCCATAAGTAGTGGGGGAACAACCGATTTGGACTGAACACGCTCATTTTTAACTACGAATTTACATTTTTCACCTTCTATATTGAAATGTTTCACATGATTTTGCATCTATGTCTCATTTGGGGTTAAATTAGGGGCTATATTGCAGGTAATTGATTGCAGGTAATCGATTTTGTGCGCAAGTCAATGGGGAAACTGGTAACCAAGTTTGGAATTTCCAAATGTTCGCGTAATTTAATACTCAAAAGTAAAACAAAAAAAAATTACAGATCGGTAAACGTAGAGCCAGAACCGTGATCTGTTAACAAGAGATGATTGTTTTTCACCTGAGTTTTAGACAGAAGTTTTTACAAAAACTCTCCAATCACTTTGTACATGGTGAAAGTTTGTTTATCCATTTTGTTTTTCATTTCTGCGCAGGCGCACTGTAATTCCGATTTGGCTTATTGTGCTTTTTCTTTTACATGTACGGGTAGTAATTTGTAATGTATGCAGGGCCCCAGTGGAAACCAGTTTTGCATGGGCATACCCTGGGTAAAGAAATGTAATAAATAAATGAATACAGATTCTGCTAGGATCGAAACGTCAGGCCCTCCTAACTTTTACCGTTTATAGATTTCAGGTCATTCCTGTTGGCGAGCAGTTTGTAGCAGTATATTATTATTTCATTTGGCACTTTATTTGAAACTAGAATTAAAAACTGATATTTAACAACAAATCCAAAGAAAAATTGATACAAGCCAACGATCATACCAAAATGAACCGTCTGAGGGGGGAACTGCTGGGTAAAAAAGCACAAAAGTGATCCTTAATTCTAGTCCTGTGCAGACTTCGTGAGAAAGGATTTTGCTGTTAAATTGCTCGGAAGAGCGACATTCGGAAATGGCATGTGAACAAATCTTGTAATTACATCACCGCCGTGCCAGATGTTCGTCTGGTAATTACTGTATCGCGAAACGAGTCTCCATTGGTGTTTGTTTTAATGAACAATGTTAATGGCGTTCCGAATTGGATTTGCTTGCTCTGAAATCGGATAAATTCCACTTGAGCTTATACAAACACTTTCCCCGATCGAGTCCACAATGTTCTTTTTAATAGCATCACTTCGCACGGTGCAGTTGGGATTGGAAGGAGGGAAAGGTATTGTCAAACATCGTCCGTGCACGCCTGGGGCGTGTTTACGGGATCATTTCAAGCTTAAATTTTCCATCGAATCTGGTTCTTGTACAATATGGCTTTAAAGTTCTGAATTTGACACACACGATTTATTGCCAATCAGTGCGTTTAAGTGTGTCTTCGTGCGCTTGAAGTCAAGTTGTAAATGTCACGAACGGTTATACTGGCAAGACCGGATGTAGGTTCCCCAAACCCTCGATTTAAATTTTGAAAAATTCCGACAAGAACATTTTCGGGGCCACATTTCGATGCTTTTATGCTTTTTTATTTGTTACTAATTACCTCGTCTTCCATTTACAAATTACAGCTATACGTAATTCCCTTTGTATTTCAGACCTGCTCAATGAAAATTGCTGTTGACGGATGACAGTGCCCGTTCATTTGCCGATGTGGCATTCGGGAAATCACTCAGCCGCTACATGTATATCTATATTTTCCTTGCTTTCTGCCTCTGTGACCCGGGTTCGAATCCCGCCTGAGCCGACATGTGGATTGGGTTTTCATTCCCTATACCTGATTCCATGGGTGTCCCCATTGATACTATTCTGGGGTTATCCTCCCATGCACCTCTAAAACTGAACATGTCTTCATCGTCTTCTCCCCACAGAGCTATACAGTGCGAAATGCGTTCGGGGGAATTCTTGGTTCATTACCATAAATAAATAAAGATAAAGTATGATATGTCTTAAAGGCCCTTGTGACGGAGTTTTTTTTTAATCCGTAACATGCACATGTGCATGAGGTATTCGATTTACTATCACATTCAACTATTTCACTGTCACTTTAAGGCTGTTTTATTAAGGCTTCGCCATTTCCCATATTTACCAGCAACATAGTGACTTCATCTTTGGCAAACAAACTGCAGCACCATGGAGAAAGTTAAATGACACTATTAACTATTGATGACAATAATGGTGGACTAACCTTGCATGAAGCCTGGCTATTAGTCAACTACGTCTAGTGGTTTAAGGTTGTTTTAATTAAGGCTGTCATTTTAAGGCTCATTTTCCATACTTACCAGCAACATAGTGACTTCATCTTTGGCAAACAAACTGCAGCACCATGGAGAAAGTTAAATGACGATATTAACTATTGATGACAATAATGGTGGACTAACCTTGCATGAACCCTGACTATAGTCAACCACGTCTATAGTAGACTATCTGGAACCAGCCTACTGGGCATGGACACACTGGTAATACCAATAGCAACATCTGGACCAGTGACACAATGGTAGTTCTAGTATTAATCTCGCGCATTTGGATGTTTTTGCGCACTGTGCAAGGTACGTCACGAATCTACGAAAGCCCGTTAGTGCCATCAAGTATGTTATTGCAAAAAGTATGTTATTGCAAAACTGTTTTTCTAAAGTATATATTTGCAAACCGTTTTTCTGAAGTATATATTTTCAAACCGTTTTTCAGAAGTATA
>JAULKO010063827.1:0-10496 GCA_032356045.1 Mediaster aequalis | reverse complement strand
AATGGGAGGAATATTATCGCTCGGTAAAATCTGGACTTTTCCATTTCACTCGGCTTCGCCTCGTGAAATGGAAAAGTGCAGATTGTACCTTGCGATAATATTCCTCCCATAATATTCCTCCCATCCTTGCGATAATATTCCTCCCAGGCTACGGGCCTGTGAAGTTAAACCTTCCGGGCACCTTCTGCCTTCTCGGCTATGGGAGAAGAAACCGAAGATTGTCTACGTCATGCGTAACCCAAAAGACCTGATGGTGTCATTGTTCTACTTAAGAAAGCTAATGTCGAAGACAAATCAGTCTTTTGGGGAGTTTTTGGACGACATGCGAACGGGAAAGTGTAAGACTGATGTGATATCGAAAAGTACACGACCATACACAGTACACGACCATCTGGGCAATTCACTTATTAACATTATGGTTTGTTTAAAGTACCCCTCGGAGCATGGTGGGATCAATACCTGTACTTCTGGAAGAAGAGACACGAGCCGAACATCCTTCTGCTGCGATATGAAGACATGAAAAGGGTGAGTGATCACAAGTAAGCGTTGCTTAAATAGCAACGCTTGTGTAGTTGTAATTTGCAAAATCAGAGTTTATCTGTGGAGCATGGCAATAATTCGTATGGCAATCCGTTAAACGTAAGATATGCGTAATTTTGCCTGGGCGAAAACTCGGCAGTTTTACTTTCTGAAGTTCTGGATCCAGCATATAGTGGGCGCTTTTCAACTATTCAAATTACAGCGTGGACGCCACCATTTTGAAACAACATTAATTTGTTCAACCTGATGGTCTAGTGTAATGGCTTTTTGATGACACTCCCCTCAAAAAATGAGCTCCTCTAAAAATAGTCCCGAAGCCCAAATTAGCCTGAAGGCTCTATTTTATTTTATTTTTTGAAAATGGTGCCTCCACTCCTTTCGCTAATAGAGTGCATGGTGTTTGAGTCAAATTTCATCTAATCGATATAGCAGCTTCAGTCCCTCACAAGAGCTTGTAACCTTAATTCGTTTGCAATCATTCTATCTGCACGGCTATCAAAAATCCTCCATAAAGAGATATTTTCACGGCAAGAAAATGGTGATTTAATTACCGCGGGCATTTTTGAACCTGTTTCACCAATATGCAACCTGTTTGACACGGGGAAGGTCGCAAAGCATGCGAGGAAAATGGTTTGTAGGATTATTGTGTAAGTCGGTCTTTTGATTCTTTATGCTTGCAGGGTCTGCGCGGTAACGTGGAGCTCAGTCAGTTCTTGGGCAAGAGTTTGCCTGCAAATATTCTGGATGACATCACCGAGCAATGCACATTTGAAAATATGAAGAAAAACGATATGACAAACCCAAGTTTTCTCTACTCGGTGAAAGATCGCCACCTGGAGGAAGGAGATTTCATGCGAAAAGGTATTGTTGTGAAGATTTCCTTCCAACATTATAAAAAAGTATAATGCCACGTCGCATGAACTACTATGATTCGCTTTGTGTTATAACGAAATCAAGTAATGGTTATTCATCATAACAGTAAAACACTTGGTTGCGTACCACTGGTGGATCCAGACCAACGCTTTGGGTGTGTGTGTGGGGGGGAACAACACAAACCCAGCCAAAGTTGTCCGAAAATGTAACAATTCCCCCGAAAAAAAATAATAAATGAAACATAAACAATAAACAATAAACCATTTTTTAAAATAACTCCAAAAACAAAACAAAAACAACATATACAACTGCGGGTACTGGTGCTTTATATTGAGCGTCTGCCAACAACTATTAGGCTGAATGCCAGTTCACGCAAAATATTATTGTATATTATTATTACTGTGGTCTCTGTTTTTCTGATTTTTTGTTGAGAGGCACGGTCCCATAAAATTTCGTTCCAGTTATAAAAAGCGTTTTGCATTGATGATACATAAACATCGCACCACGTGTATGCACGGATTCTATGTACAAAGTCACTGAAGCAGTCAGCGCAGTTTTCACCTGCGTTTTGCGTCAATGCGCGAGAACGGTATGACCGATCTTTAACAATTTGGTGTCAAACTGTACGTTCTTCAGGCCGACTTGCAGGGAAACTATCTTCATTCGCAGGATGGCGCAAAAGTTCAAAGCGCTTAATCGCTCAACAAATTTCATTTTTTTTATACCAACATCTCACTCGCAATTGTTCATGATATGGAGAAGCAGAGAATACTGTACAAAATTGTGACATACCTAATTCCCCCAGTACAATGTAATGTCCAAGATATGAAAATAGCCTCCACTGTTTCGAGAGTGTGACATGTCCCCAAACGACGTCATCAACGAGAACGACATTGAAAAAGAAGTAAGAAAATGCATCTCGATGTGTTAGCAAATTTTTGATTTACAATATCTGTCTGTTGACAACTTGAAGTATCGTTACTTGGATGTGTTGGTTGGGCAACTTGGGCGTGTTTTTGTCAGGGTTATAGGGTTAGACAGACCTAACTCGATCTGTCACTCGAGGTCTTTTTGATTTGTAGCTTTCTTGTTGCTAGTCCAGGTATTTCCTACCTGCTCTGGGATAAACAAAGAGCCACACATCATCCCCTCTGACTTCAAAGTTCTTGGCAGCCTCAATAATACTGGCAAACGAAGGGGATTGCCTAGTCCCATCCTGGTACCGCGAGATGGACTCTCCCGAAGACATCCTACGAAACAGCTCTTTGTCTAGTGAATGAAGTAATAAGGTTTCGAATTACAATACTAAATAGGTTATATAGGGAGACACTCTAATATGAAATGATTATCCTCAAGGGGACAGTGGCCATTAGGGAAATATTTGTGAGTCTCCGCAATGTCAGACTTCCTATTTCTAGACGAATTTTTGGCTTCCGGTGGTCTAGAATTGTTCCTCGTGGTCTATATCTAATACGTTTGGTTAGGTAGATGGGATTGGTTATATGTTAGGTAAAAATATTTATACAAAAGCCTATGGAAATGTTTCCCTAGTGTACCATTTTCAGGTTGTTATTTGGAGAAATTATTACCATCTGGAAGGATATTATGGCTGCTGGGTGTCGTTTCAATTACTGTGGGTGTCTCTTCAACAGTAAACCTAATTGGAATGATATACGGAACATCAGCCTTTGTCATGGATCAAGAACATCTACAGATGAGGGCGTGCTTCGTGGAAAATTTGCAATATGGCGGATTGACAAAATAAAGACAGCCATTAATCTCCATTGTGTCAACCCGCCACATTTTCCCGCGAAACACGCCCTCATCTTTAGATTTGCAGGATCCCAGACAGAGGATTATGAGCGGTGTTCGGAGAGGGTCGACGGACATTTCTTTACCCAAATATTTACGACGAACCAAATATCGTGGCCACTTTAAAACAAATAGCTCCCATCGACAAGTAGAAAAATATCCACCAAATCGTTGCACAATCACTCCTATGTGCGAAATGGCACGAGAAATGACATGAACAGGCCTGCCGCACCTGATATCAATTAATAATTCCTTGAGACTTAAGCAGCTTCATCATGAATACCTTTAAATCATTTAGGATAAAGCTGATGTTAAAAGTATTTCAGATTTAAATTTAAGTAGTCCTGCCTACGTACACGGAGGGCTCGATGTGGCTCTGGTTTGAATTCCAAATTGTTTGGTGCCATTACCCCTCGATCAAGTCGTGATGGGAGGACATTACCTCTTATAGAATAGGAGCTCTTAGATATTATTACAGTAATGATAGAGTAGACATTACTTACACTCGTCGAAGGTCAAGTAGCTATTCTTGGCAGCAGCTTCTACTAATAGACCACTGCTGGCAGTTGTAACAATATGAAGACCAAACAGTGTCTGTCTGTCTTTTGTCTTGTCCATTTTTGTGTTTGTCCATGTCTATTTGTTGTGCGTTTTTGATTGGTTTGTTGCTTGTTTGTCTGTCTGTTTTCGATTGGTTTGTTGCTTGATTATTTGTCCTCGTCCGTCCGTCCAACCGTCTATCCGTCTGTCTGTCTGTCCGTCCGTTTGTCTGTCTGTCTTTGTTTGTTTGTTTCTTTTGTCTGTTTGTTTGTTTGTCTGTATACTTGTTTTGATTTTAATTATTAATTTTAATATAATGTTTTATCTTTTAATTAAGGGCAGGTTGAACCTTTTAGTTATAGAGAAACGAATTGCATTCGATCTTATCTATTTGTATTATAAGTTTTGTTTGTAATTTGTATTTTCTGAATGTGGAGTGAAATAAATAATAATAATAAAAAGCAATAATAAACAACAGCTCAGAAAAAAAACTTAGCACATATCAATCTGCAGTTTTTATTGGAAAAGGAGGAAACCGGTCATTGGACTTTACACTTACATGGTACACTACCACCTGTTCTATTGCTACAAACAGTGTAACAATCAGTGATGGAGGTCTCGAAACCTGGTCTCGGTCTCGAGACCATCTCAAGACCCGTTTTTTGCGGTCTCGGTCTTGGTCTCGAGCCTCAGAGTCTCGGTCTCGGTCTCGGGCCTCAAAGTCTCGGGTCTCGGCCAGTGGTCTCGGCTCGAGACCCGAACAAATTGCAACGGGAAGCGCTTTACTTTTTTCACCCTCTCTCTTTTTCAGTAGTGTTTCGACACAGCCATAAGCGTTGAAAAATGAAATTTACATGGTGATGATAATGGTCTGCATAACATACCCTTTCCTATTCAGTACAGTCATGTACAATTTACTCGACGAAACGGACAGAGGTGATGTCCGGGCATACGCACATACTGATAACAGCATAGACATGTTCCAATTTATCAATAAGAAATTGTTTGCGATTTAATCACCTCCAAATATCCTACGAACTTAAATATTCATATTTTAGACTGTAAATAAAAATGAACAGTCGAACACAAAATTGCACAAAATAGGAGAAACCTTGAAGTTATTTTAGGGTGTTCTTTTGCATTATGTATCACCACCATAACAAAGACTGGAGAGACCATTCCAGAGGATAAATAAAAAAGTGTATTTTGTTCCATTTCTTGACTCGTTCATTATGTTGTCTTAATACTGAATATGATGTCATTATCGTGATTCCCCACATTCACTGCTTTTTTAATCAAACGTGTATGCTTTACATTTCCATTTTTAAAGAAAAACTTGTTTGCATGGATCAGGAAGTAATTTTTACAAACATGAAAGCAAGTGATTTCTCACAAGTTAGAACAAATCTCATTTTGTTATATTGTTTGCTATACTGATATAGGTCTCGGTCTCGGTCTCGGTCTCGGGACTCCAGAGTCTTGGTCTCGGAGGTGTAGGTCTTGGTCTCGGAAGTAAAAGTCTCGGTCTCGGCCTCGGTCTCGGAAGTTAAGGTCTCGGTCTTGGTCTAGGTCTCGGACATTGAGGTCTCGACCACATCACTGGTAACAATCAACAATCAATTCAACGCCAAAATCATGTATACAGCAATGGTTACGTTATTAAAATATGGTGGTTAAATACAATGCTGTGGTGTTGAATTCAGTGCTTTGCATAACTGAATGTTTGCAGCCAGCATAATTTTGTTTAAAGGCAAATCTGCTGGTATTATGCGACAAGACAAGTGATTTCCAGCCGTAACCTTTCAGACATTTTGTTGATAGGTCACTTAATTATGTTCTACCACACTGTAGGTTAAAGGTATCTAGTTCAGTGTTGTGATCGAGGTATGGAAGTCCGAGACCGAGACCTGCTGGTTCCAGACCGAGATCGAGACCTGGTAGTCCGGACCATAATGTGCACTATAACATGTGTATATGTGCACTATAACGTGTACACGTATAATTATGTCACCATACATTTCCACAGTAAGTTAGTATGCATGGCCAAGAACAACACTAACACTACATACACTTTTCTAGCATATACAATTGCCTGTCGAAAGTCTTCAAATTAGAGGTTGTGCCATGTGTTTACATACTCGTAAACAAGAATGATTTTTTTTTGGGGGGGGGGCTTTTTTGTTACTGGTCTTTTATAATGGCGTATCAAAGTAAAATCTTTCCCTTTTCTGCTAGCCCCTTATTGATGGCCGGTAACGTGGCGCGTCATCTAAAACGTGGCGCACTTTGTTGTTTTTTTCCTCTAGCACCTTGCCCGAGTAATAGTTTAATTTTTATAGAAGTGAAATTCTGGCGAGTTCAAAATATCCCTGCTCACAAAATCTTTAGTTTATTGACCCGTTTCAAAGTTACGAGTAAAATGTTATTTCGACACGATTTCTCGATCGGAGCGCGAAGCTAGCGGCAAGTAAACTGCATGTATACCAATAAGCAATAAGCAGTAAGCAATAAGCGTTGGCCGTGACGCATTCCACTCTCGGGTTTTTGCGATCTGTTGCTCTGTTCGGCTCGGGCTCACCGCCTGCCTGCTGTGTTTTTTTGTGCGTGTAGGCCCGGTTTATGACAACGGACTGGATGCCACGCGTGCCAGCTCTGTCACGGTCTGCATGTACACGCATATAATTTGCCCAGTTTTCAGTCGGCATTTTGTTTTAACCCAGAGAGAATTGAATGAACAAGACATGGTGGAATTATTTGTGTGTGCGTGAGAATTTTACGACTGAGCGTAAGAATGGCTTCAAATGCCTGAGTCTCACGCTCAATGCGTCAGAGTTGCCAGCCCTGAAATGTGAAAAAAAATAAGAAAACATGAAGTTGGGCATGACAAACATGAAGTTGCGTATGTGAAGGGAGATAACAGTGGTTAATCACAATTTGTCAACTTCCAAAAACAATCTTACAGGTTAATTTGGAAGTTTATTGAGATTTGTTCAGACACTCGGCCCGATTTTGTGCCCAATTTTTCGGACATCCCCTTTTTGACTTCCGACTAAATTACAAGAAACTAACAAATTTCGCATAATTCGTGACACACGTTTTATTGATAATTGATAGATAATTGACAGATAATTGTACCAATATTAAACTGACTGAGTTTGAAGCTCATCAACAAGAACGTTTGGCAACACTACTTGAGGAAAGTCGGGGAAAAGGTCGCAGTGCGCCAGGTTAGAAGACTCCATAGATATGTTCGACGACCATTCCACTCGAGAAATGGGGTCTGTGTTGAACCACAATGCATCAGAGTGCAAACACGTGCACAAGTACCCGCCCCACCAGTCAATAATGCGCATAATGTTACATAATTATTTTGTCCCTACTAATATCATTTCATTTCTGGGTTGTTTCGTATCAGAAGAGGCTGTTAACTGCAAAACTACAAAATTAACTTTCCTGGGAAAGTCATATCATTTGTAGACGGCTGCCTGGGTATCCAGAGAGAGACAGTTCACATCATAAAATACTCAAGTTCAAGTCTTCCTGGTATCTGGGGAAAAACTTGTTCACATCAGTGTTAGATGAAGTACTGCTCTAAAGCTACATTTTAAGTCATAATTAACATTAAAATACAAAAAAATAAGCGAGAATTGTCACTCACATTAATCTACCTAAGACTCAACTGTAACTACAACGCGCGGATCACCGCTGTGTTGATCAGGACCAGCCAAAATGCTGGAAACTCCATATTCTTCAAATTGTGGTCTTTATGCATGTGCTATTTGTCAAGAGAACGTACGGACAGTGATCACGATATGAACAATTTAGAAGTTTCTATCATCCTGGTAACTAAAAAGCAACCTCAAAATGGAACATTCCGATCACAGTTCGCACAAAGAAATAGTCTCATAAATAAACAGCGCCCTTTTATCCTCCCTATTGAAGACGCGGTATCTGAGTTATGTCAGTTTCCATATAGTCGCAATGAACGCCGACAGCACGGAAGAGAATAATCAAGTCGCACATGCCGGGGCGCGAGACGCTTCATGATGTCATTCGACCAAAAATAAAAACAAAAGGCATCCGAACCGTCGAAAATTCTCATTAAAATGGCGTATTTTGTGGTACTGATACTTCGTTTCAATATATTTCAATTATGGTATTAAGCTAATTTATTGACATTTATGGTCTTATTTCATAGCCAAAAGGATAAAAATGGGCCAAATTCGTGCAACCCAAGCGGTGCATCGTTGAGCGCACGGCATGCCAGCACGTGTTGAATGGGCCTGCTCTTACGATAAGACGCATATAGTCGGCAAAATTGAACTTGATCCAGCTTTGACAACTATCTCCGTCCCTGTTTGCGTAAGTCACGATGTCAAACGTTTTCATATGTCGGCGTTTCGTCGGGGACTCCATGTAGACGCTGTCGGCGATTACAACGACTATATGGAAACCAGGCTTTAACGAGTTGTTACAACAGCAGACTTCAAAGTTCTACCGGCTCATTGATATGACACTTGTGACAGTCATTCGTCTTCAATTTCTGGGGTTTTTTCTTCAAAATCTTGAGCCAGCGAAGCAAAACCGATGACCCGCCATATACAAATAAACCACAGACGACTGTGTTGTGATTGGAGGATCTGTGGTTCGTTTCAAAGTCGTCAGAAACGCTTCTGATTTGCTAATTGTAGTTGAACGTCAGCCCAGTACCACTGAGTTTTTCTTTGATGAGGTCGTCCATTGCTTCATTCTGAGCCACAGTAAGGTGGGTCTTCCAATCTCCAACTAAACCTGAAGCAAAAGTGAAGAATATTGTTGAATTAAAACCAAAAAATAAGTAGTTGTAACTGTGGTCCTTACAACGAATCCTAATTTAATTTGAAATGTTACTATCAAAAGTGTGAATGTAAATTTAGATTCACCATTCGTGAATACGTCTCGTAAAACTGATAACGGTTTGTTTGGTAAGTTGGTTGATTCAATCAATGATTTACTAGTTTAATAGCCGCATGGAAGTAACAGAACAAACGATGACAAAACAGCCACAAAGACATGTACACGAAGCAACGGAATTGAACACAAGAATGATTTTCATTTTCATTTTATGGATGCAGTGGATCTTAATGTGGAACTCTTAATCTGCACGTGATCTGCACGTGGACACTCGGTGAGGTGAATGGCACGAGCATTTTACGATGAATCAATCGAACCAACTTCCGGGGCACCTTTTCGCATGGAAGAGGCAATGGAATCTCGTTTGGAGTAGACGGTGTCTGGGTTGGTCATGGGGTTCTTCTTCATGTTGGCGAAGGTGCAGTGCTCCGTGATGGCATCCAGCGTCTCAGAGGACAAATTCTTGCCCAGGAATTTACTGATCTTCTCGACATTGCCTCGCAGATCCTGCAGTGAAAATGCGTTCAGAAAAAAAAACCCGAAATCTTAAGTGGTCGCTTTCTCTCAGTCACTAGAAAATAATATTGTTTTTGCGTGTTTCATACGGGAACTCAAATCAGCCAGCAGTTTGCTTCTGGGCCTTTTTGCCTAACTGAAGTTTATGTTTGTATACTCTCTTTGAATCATGGACATAGATACTGATGTCCTGAGATCATGTCTATGGTTTCAATTAAGATGCGTATAGTAGGCCATACGTCACACGACTGCCTGTGGTAACCTTCATTTCTACAATGGCCGGTCCGATTATATTTCAGTATAAGCCATATTGTGTTCCCACTGCGCAAAGACGTGTATGTGGACGATATGATGAACGGCACATGGGAACGAGCGTTGCGGAATGAACACGGCAGACGAACGAGAACTTTTCGTACTGTAGCAACGAATGTGGAATTATTTAAGTAATCAAAATAATTGTTTTTTAAATGACCCAATGTATGAATTAAGATTATCAGCCTTAGCATTAGGCCAGTTATAAAGTCACAATAAATGAAGGGATGTATCCTCATAAACCCCACCTACTGAACTCGGACTGGATCCAACCATGATCGATCGTACTATGAAATGAATTGCCCAATTATATCCCTCAAGATTTCTGCCAGAAAATGCAAGACTAGTTTTCAACAATATGCACTGCAAAGTGGCGCACCCGGGGGGCAGCTCGGGGGGCTTGAGCCCCCCCCCCCGAACTTGTCGAATTTGTTTTTGATTTTGTTTTGATTTATTTATTTACTTTTTGGGTCGCACGAAATGGCGGCGGCAGTACTATGTGGCGTATTTCCGAGTAGTTTAATGCAGGGTCTAAATTGCGTCACCCAAGTCAAAAAAATTCGGGCCAACGTTTTTTGACAAATTTCGGAAAATCTTTGAAAGAAATTGGTGACCCCCACCCCCCCCCCCCCCCCCGCCCCAAAGTCCAATCCTGGGTGCGCCACTGAAGGGTGCGCCACTTCATAATGAAAAAAAAATATCCAGCTTGTTGACATTTCTATTTAAATTGATCAACTTAGTTAGGACGAGCTCAAGAGGGCGTGTGTGACCGTTCGTTTAGCTCAATCTCGTGGCTAACCCGAGGACTTTACCCGGGCCGACCCAGCTAGGTAACCTACTCGAATGCACCCGAAGAGAAGCTCCCCACCAACCCCTCCCGATTTACGCCTATTATAATGGTTTAATCTCGGATCGCCACTCACCCTTTTCATATCTTCATACCGCAGCAGGAGGATGTTCGGCTCATATCTCTTCCTCCAAAAAAACAGGTAGTGATCCCACCAGGGGCC